>CM067374.1:49715300-49857765 GCA_034401795.1 Chaetoderma sp. LZ-2023a | reverse complement strand
ACACGACGATGTTCTGATATCCCTGGCAAGCCAGGGAGAGCATGCGGGCCTGATAATACCAGCTACTACCTGAATAGATGCATCCATTGGATCAATACATCTTTTTGAGCACCATTCTGCAAATCTGTTGATTTTATAATTATATGCTCTGGAGGTTGACCCCCTCCTGGCTTTGGCCATAAACATGGCTGCTTGCTCAGAAAAGCCCTCCTTAATTCTAGATTCCTTGACAACATCCACGCAGTCAATCTGAACATTGACGGATTGCTGTGAAGGGCCATGCCCTGGAAGATAATATCGTCCATCAGAGGCAGAGGAACCGGATTGCAGACCAGAAGGTCCAGCAGATCCGTATACCATGATCGGCTTGGCCAATCCGGGGCGATCAGAAGCACTTGGCATTCCTCTTGTCTGATTTTCTGAAGAATTTTTGGAATCAGGATTGCTGGAGGGAATGCGTATGCATACATTCTCCCCCAGCTGATAGCTAACGCATCTGTTGCGAAAGCGCTTGGATCCGGAATCGGAGAGACGTACGTCGTCATCTTCGCATTCTTCTTCGTTGCGAACAAATCGATGTTGGGTTTCCCCCAATGGTCGAACAGACGATCCGCCACACATTGATTTAGTTGCCATTCCGTGGGTAAAACACTCATCCTTCGGCTCAATGAGTCTGCTAGCAGGTTTAACCTTCCCGGAATATGAACTGCTTTCAAGGTAATCTGGTGATCCAGACACCAACAAAGCAGTCTCCATGTCATCATACAGAGACTGGGCGACTTCGTTCCGCCCTGGCGGTTTATGTAAGTCACAACTGTTGAGTTGTCTGAACGAATAAGAACAATCTTGCCCTGAACTTTCTGTAAGAAATGTTCCAGGCCCAGGACTACTGCTCTTAGCTCCAGTAGATTTATATGTTCCTTTGACTGTTCCAGATTCCAAAGCCCTGATATCGTGGACTCTTCCAGGCAAGCTCCCCAGCCCTCCATCGATGCATCTGTATACACAGTCACCTGAGGGTGGGGAGGGGTTAGCATAACCCCCACCAAGAGATTCTCTGTGTCCAACCACCATTGCAGGTGATGAATCAGAGGCGCCAACACTGACACATTCGAGTCCAGCGAACCTGTACTCTGGGTCCATTGTGTCATGAGAAATAACTGGATCGGCCGCCTGCGTAAGGCGGCCTGAGGAATGACTGGTTCCAATGAAACCATCAACCCCAGCATTCTCAAGTAAACCCGTGCCAGGACATGACGACTGTCGCACACTGACTGAATTAATGAGATGAGTTTCTGAACTCTCTCCTGAGTAGGATAAACATATCCTGTCTCTAGATCGAAGAACATCCCCAGGTAAACAAACTTCTGGGATGGAGTCAGCTCTGATTTTGGGAAATTGATCATCCAGCCTAAGTCTGTGAGAGTTTTCAAAACAATCTCCAGACTGGCCGACAAACTTTCCCGGGTGTGCGCTTTCAACAGCCAGTCGTCTATGTACGTGTGGACTGCTATGCTTCTCCTGCGGAGGTATGCGGTGATCGCAAGAACCACACGGGTGAAAACCCGAGGAGCCGTGGAAATTCCGAAGGGTAGCACCCTGAATTCCCACCGTCTGCCCTGGAATGCAAATCTCAGGAAGCGACGGAAACTCCTGTGTATGGGGATGTGGAAATAAGCGTCCTTCAAATCTATCGACGCTGTCCACATTCCCCTCTCTAACCCCGCCAACACCGAGCGCACAGTCTCCATCTTGAAACTGGGCGTCTCTATGAACTTGTTCAATGGCTTGAGGTTGAGAATTGGTCTCCACCCTCCGGTGTTCTTTGTTACTAAGAACAGGGTTGAATAGAAGCCCGGACACCTCTGTGCCGGCTGAATAGCTCCTTTTTGTATGAGGGAATTTATTTCCTCCTCGATACACAACCTTTGATCTGGATCTCTCGGATTTGGAGTCCAGATCGGCACTAGAGACAGTCGCGATGGCGGGCCTGTCATCCAATCGGGATGATACCCGACTGAAAGCCATCGCAAGACTAAACGGTCCTGAGTTAACCGTTCCCACTCTTGCATGTGGTCGGCTAATCGGCCTCCCATCGGTCCACCTAGGGATAGAGGTGGACATAAGGAGTGCAAGAGCGGCACTGTCTCCTTTGCCAGAAACACCGGCGCGGTTCTCACCGCGGTAACCGTCCCATCAGGAACGATTACCCCGCCCAGATCCTCGCGCGCCACGACCAGCACCGCGCGCACCACGGTGCGCGGGCGGCTGCCTGGCTGACTGCGCCCCCCTCGCTGCTGGCCGAATCGCACGCGGCCGAGGCCGGCGCTGCGATGGTGGTTGGCCTCTGACCTGGCCACTACCACCTCGAGCCTGCAGGGGACGATACGCAGGGGGTGCGGCGCGAACGTTGGCACGACGAAGCACCTCAAACTGTTCGCGCAGCGCCCTCTGGTTATTGACCAGAGTAACCGTCTCCTGGAGGTGTCTACATCCCTCACCTCCAAAGAGACCAGGACCTGTCATAGGCGTACGTAGTAGCCTATTGTAGAGGTCCTGGGACGGGCACAGATTATCCAAGGCAAAAGTGCGCCTTGCCCCGACACTCCTGGTCACCGCCCGCGTCATACAGTCCAGAGCCAGGTTGATACCATCCTGGATGGCTCGCTGGACTGTGACCGGACTTGGCTGGCGCGATGCGGATGCTGTTACTACCCCTTGTAACAGCTGGGAGACGTGGGACAGAGCGGCAATCGAAGCCCTCCCACTCTCCTCCGCATCACGCAACGCGGCATTTGCCGAACGCAACGCGTTCGAGCACAAGACTCCCGTGTCAGAACGGGAGCCTGGCCGCGCATCCTCACCCAAAGCCGCGCGGTCATCCACGCTCGGCTTTGGTACCACACCGTACCGCTGGTAGTCCAGGGGCACGATGCGGCAACGCCTGGCCACCTCGCGCGGGGCCTTAGCGAGACGTCCACTCGACTTAATGGACGTCTCCGCCGCCTCGAACATGTCAACGACATGCTCTGCCAGCGGCAGAGAAGGCATAGCGTTAGCAGTAGGCTTACCAGCTAACCACGGCCTGTGTTCACGCTGGCTAGCCGACTGCTCCACGGGCAGATCTGGTCTAACACTCACCAGCCACTGGCAAGCGTCAGACCAATCCTCCTCCGTGGCTAGTTGCGAGCGCTCTACAAGACGGGGGCCTTCGTCTTCCTCCTGAGCACAAGCAACAGAGCTTGACGGCGGATACGCTGATATCCCTGGCAAGCCAGGGAGAGCATGCGGGCCTGATAATACCAGCTACTACCTGAATAGATGCATCCATTGGATCAATACATCTTTTTGAGCACCATTCTGCAAATCTGTTGATTTTATAATTATATGCTCTGGAGGTTGACCCCCTCCTGGCTTTGGCCATAAACATGGCTGCTTGCTCAGAAAAGCCCTCCTTAATTCTAGATTCCTTGACAACATCCACGCAGTCAATCTGAACATTGACGGATTGCTGTGAAGGGCCATGCCCTGGAAGATAATATCGTCCATCAGAGGCAGAGGAACCGGATTGCAGACCAGAAGGTCCAGCAGATCCGTATACCATGATCGGCTTGGCCAATCCGGGGCGATCAGAAGCACTTGGCATTCCTCTTGTCTGATTTTCTGAAGAATTTTTGGAATCAGGATTGCTGGAGGGAATGCGTATGCATACATTCTCCCCCAGCTGATAGCTAACGCATCTGTTGCGAAAGCGCTTGGATCCGGAATCGGAGAGACGTACGTCGTCATCTTCGCATTCTTCTTCGTTGCGAACAAATCGATGTTGGGTTTCCCCCAATGGTCGAACAGACGATCCGCCACACATTGATTTAGTTGCCATTCCGTGGGTAAAACACTCATCCTTCGGCTCAATGAGTCTGCTAGCAGGTTTAACCTTCCCGGAATATGAACTGCTTTCAAGGTAATCTGGTGATCCAGACACCAACAAAGCAGTCTCCATGTCATCATACAGAGACTGGGCGACTTCGTTCCGCCCTGGCGGTTTATGTAAGTCACAACTGTTGAGTTGTCTGAACGAATAAGAACAATCTTGCCCTGAACTTTCTGTAAGAAATGTTCCAGGCCCAGGACTACTGCTCTTAGCTCCAGTAGATTTATATGTTCCTTTGACTGTTCCAGATTCCAAAGCCCTGATATCGTGGACTCTTCCAGGCAAGCTCCCCAGCCCTCCATCGATGCATCTGTATACACAGTCACCTGAGGGTGGGGAGGGGTTAGCATAACCCCCACCAAGAGATTCTCTGTGTCCAACCACCATTGCAGGTGATGAATCAGAGGCGCCAACACTGACACATTCGAGTCCAGCGAACCTGTACTCTGGGTCCATTGTGTCATGAGAAATAACTGGATCGGCCGCCTGCGTAAGGCGGCCTGAGGAATGACTGGTTCCAATGAAACCATCAACCCCAGCATTCTCAAGTAAACCCGTGCCAGGACATGACGACTGTCGCACACTGACTGAATTAATGAGATGAGTTTCTGAACTCTCTCCTGAGTAGGATAAACATATCCTGTCTCTAGATCGAAGAACATCCCCAGGTAAACAAACTTCTGGGATGGAGTCAGCTCTGATTTTGGGAAATTGATCATCCAGCCTAAGTCTGTGAGAGTTTTCAAAACAATCTCCAGACTGGCCGACAAACTTTCCCGGGTGTGCGCTTTCAACAGCCAGTCGTCTATGTACGTGTGGACTGCTATGCTTCTCCTGCGGAGGTATGCGGTGATCGCAAGAACCACACGGGTGAAAACCCGAGGAGCCGTGGAAATTCCGAAGGGTAGCACCCTGAATTCCCACCGTCTGCCCTGGAATGCAAATCTCAGGAAGCGACGGAAACTCCTGTGTATGGGGATGTGGAAATAAGCGTCCTTCAAATCTATCGACGCTGTCCACATTCCCCTCTCTAACCCCGCCAACACCGAGCGCACAGTCTCCATCTTGAAACTGGGCGTCTCTATGAACTTGTTCAATGGCTTGAGGTTGAGAATTGGTCTCCACCCTCCGGTGTTCTTTGTTACTAAGAACAGGGTTGAATAGAAGCCCGGACACCTCTGTGCCGGCTGAATAGCTCCTTTTTGTATGAGGGAATTTATTTCCTCCTCGATACACAACCTTTGATCTGGATCTCTCGGATTTGGAGTCCAGATCGGCACTAGAGACAGTCGCGATGGCGGGCCTGTCATCCAATCGGGATGATACCCGACTGAAAGCCATCGCAAGACTAAACGGTCCTGAGTTAACCGTTCCCACTCTTGCATGTGGTCGGCTAATCGGCCTCCCATCGGTCCACCTAGGGATAGAGGTGGACATAAGGAGTGCAAGAGCGGCACTGTCTCCTTTGCCAGAAACACCGGCGCGGTTCTCACCGCGGTAACCGTCCCATCAGGAACGATTACCCCGCCCAGATCCTCGCGCGCCACGACCAGCACCGCGCGCACCACGGTGCGCGGGCGGCTGCCTGGCTGACTGCGCCCCCCTCGCTGCTGGCCGAATCGCACGCGGCCGAGGCCGGCGCTGCGATGGTGGTTGGCCTCTGACCTGGCCACTACCACCTCGAGCCTGCAGGGGACGATACGCAGGGGGTGCGGCGCGAACGTTGGCACGACGAAGCACCTCAAACTGTTCGCGCAGCGCCCTCTGGTTATTGACCAGAGTAACCGTCTCCTGGAGGTGTCTACATCCCTCACCTCCAAAGAGACCAGGACCTGTCATAGGCGTACGTAGTAGCCTATTGTAGAGGTCCTGGGACGGGCACAGATTATCCAAGGCAAAAGTGCGCCTTGCCCCGACACTCCTGGTCACCGCCCGCGTCATACAGTCCAGAGCCAGGTTGATACCATCCTGGATGGCTCGCTGGACTGTGACCGGACTTGGCTGGCGCGATGCGGATGCTGTTACTACCCCTTGTAACAGCTGGGAGACGTGGGACAGAGCGGCAATCGAAGCCCTCCCACTCTCCTCCGCATCACGCAACGCGGCATTTGCCGAACGCAACGCGTTCGAGCACAAGACTCCCGTGTCAGAACGGGAGCCTGGCCGCGCATCCTCACCCAAAGCCGCGCGGTCATCCACGCTCGGCTTTGGTACCACACCGTACCGCTGGTAGTCCAGGGGCACGATGCGGCAACGCCTGGCCACCTCGCGCGGGGCCTTAGCGAGACGTCCACTCGACTTAATGGACGTCTCCGCCGCCTCGAACATGTCAACGACATGCTCTGCCAGCGGCAGAGAAGGCATAGCGTTAGCAGTAGGCTTACCAGCTAACCACGGCCTGTGTTCACGCTGGCTAGCCGACTGCTCCACGGGCAGATCTGGTCTAACACTCACCAGCCACTGGCAAGCGTCAGACCAATCCTCCTCCGTGGCTAGTTGCGAGCGCTCTACAAGACGGGGGCCTTCGTCTTCCTCCTGAGCACAAGCAACAGAGCTTGACGGCGGATACGCTGATATCCCTGGCAAGCCAGGGAGAGCATGCGGGCCTGATAATACCAGCTACTACCTGAATAGATGCATCCATTGGATCAATACATCTTTTTGAGCACCATTCTGCAAATCTGTTGATTTTATAATTATATGCTCTGGAGGTTGACCCCCTCCTGGCTTTGGCCATAAACATGGCTGCTTGCTCAGAAAAGCCCTCCTTAATTCTAGATTCCTTGACAACATCCACGCAGTCAATCTGAACATTGACGGATTGCTGTGAAGGGCCATGCCCTGGAAGATAATATCGTCCATCAGAGGCAGAGGAACCGGATTGCAGACCAGAAGGTCCAGCAGATCCGTATACCATGATCGGCTTGGCCAATCCGGGGCGATCAGAAGCACTTGGCATTCCTCTTGTCTGATTTTCTGAAGAATTTTTGGAATCAGGATTGCTGGAGGGAATGCGTATGCATACATTCTCCCCCAGCTGATAGCTAACGCATCTGTTGCGAAAGCGCTTGGATCCGGAATCGGAGAGACGTACGTCGTCATCTTCGCATTCTTCTTCGTTGCGAACAAATCGATGTTGGGTTTCCCCCAATGGTCGAACAGACGATCCGCCACACATTGATTTAGTTGCCATTCCGTGGGTAAAACACTCATCCTTCGGCTCAATGAGTCTGCTAGCAGGTTTAACCTTCCCGGAATATGAACTGCTTTCAAGGTAATCTGGTGATCCAGACACCAACAAAGCAGTCTCCATGTCATCATACAGAGACTGGGCGACTTCGTTCCGCCCTGGCGGTTTATGTAAGTCACAACTGTTGAGTTGTCTGAACGAATAAGAACAATCTTGCCCTGAACTTTCTGTAAGAAATGTTCCAGGCCCAGGACTACTGCTCTTAGCTCCAGTAGATTTATATGTTCCTTTGACTGTTCCAGATTCCAAAGCCCTGATATCGTGGACTCTTCCAGGCAAGCTCCCCAGCCCTCCATCGATGCATCTGTATACACAGTCACCTGAGGGTGGGGAGGGGTTAGCATAACCCCCACCAAGAGATTCTCTGTGTCCAACCACCATTGCAGGTGATGAATCAGAGGCGCCAACACTGACACATTCGAGTCCAGCGAACCTGTACTCTGGGTCCATTGTGTCATGAGAAATAACTGGATCGGCCGCCTGCGTAAGGCGGCCTGAGGAATGACTGGTTCCAATGAAACCATCAACCCCAGCATTCTCAAGTAAACCCGTGCCAGGACATGACGACTGTCGCACACTGACTGAATTAATGAGATGAGTTTCTGAACTCTCTCCTGAGTAGGATAAACATATCCTGTCTCTAGATCGAAGAACATCCCCAGGTAAACAAACTTCTGGGATGGAGTCAGCTCTGATTTTGGGAAATTGATCATCCAGCCTAAGTCTGTGAGAGTTTTCAAAACAATCTCCAGACTGGCCGACAAACTTTCCCGGGTGTGCGCTTTCAACAGCCAGTCGTCTATGTACGTGTGGACTGCTATGCTTCTCCTGCGGAGGTATGCGGTGATCGCAAGAACCACACGGGTGAAAACCCGAGGAGCCGTGGAAATTCCGAAGGGTAGCACCCTGAATTCCCACCGTCTGCCCTGGAATGCAAATCTCAGGAAGCGACGGAAACTCCTGTGTATGGGGATGTGGAAATAAGCGTCCTTCAAATCTATCGACGCTGTCCACATTCCCCTCTCTAACCCCGCCAACACCGAGCGCACAGTCTCCATCTTGAAACTGGGCGTCTCTATGAACTTGTTCAATGGCTTGAGGTTGAGAATTGGTCTCCACCCTCCGGTGTTCTTTGTTACTAAGAACAGGGTTGAATAGAAGCCCGGACACCTCTGTGCCGGCTGAATAGCTCCTTTTTGTATGAGGGAATTTATTTCCTCCTCGATACACAACCTTTGATCTGGATCTCTCGGATTTGGAGTCCAGATCGGCACTAGAGACAGTCGCGATGGCGGGCCTGTCATCCAATCGGGATGATACCCGACTGAAAGCCATCGCAAGACTAAACGGTCCTGAGTTAACCGTTCCCACTCTTGCATGTGGTCGGCTAATCGGCCTCCCATCGGTCCACCTAGGGATAGAGGTGGACATAAGGAGTGCAAGAGCGGCACTGTCTCCTTTGCCAGAAACACCGGCGCGGTTCTCACCGCGGTAACCGTCCCATCAGGAACGATTACCCCGCCCAGATCCTCGCGCGCCACGACCAGCACCGCGCGCACCACGGTGCGCGGGCGGCTGCCTGGCTGACTGCGCCCCCCTCGCTGCTGGCCGAATCGCACGCGGCCGAGGCCGGCGCTGCGATGGTGGTTGGCCTCTGACCTGGCCACTACCACCTCGAGCCTGCAGGGGACGATACGCAGGGGGTGCGGCGCGAACGTTGGCACGACGAAGCACCTCAAACTGTTCGCGCAGCGCCCTCTGGTTATTGACCAGAGTAACCGTCTCCTGGAGGTGTCTACATCCCTCACCTCCAAAGAGACCAGGACCTGTCATAGGCGTACGTAGTAGCCTATTGTAGAGGTCCTGGGACGGGCACAGATTATCCAAGGCAAAAGTGCGCCTTGCCCCGACACTCCTGGTCACCGCCCGCGTCATACAGTCCAGAGCCAGGTTGATACCATCCTGGATGGCTCGCTGGACTGTGACCGGACTTGGCTGGCGCGATGCGGATGCTGTTACTACCCCTTGTAACAGCTGGGAGACGTGGGACAGAGCGGCAATCGAAGCCCTCCCACTCTCCTCCGCATCACGCAACGCGGCATTTGCCGAACGCAACGCGTTCGAGCACAAGACTCCCGTGTCAGAACGGGAGCCTGGCCGCGCATCCTCACCCAAAGCCGCGCGGTCATCCACGCTCGGCTTTGGTACCACACCGTACCGCTGGTAGTCCAGGGGCACGATGCGGCAACGCCTGGCCACCTCGCGCGGGGCCTTAGCGAGACGTCCACTCGACTTAATGGACGTCTCCGCCGCCTCGAACATGTCAACGACATGCTCTGCCAGCGGCAGAGAAGGCATAGCGTTAGCAGTAGGCTTACCAGCTAACCACGGCCTGTGTTCACGCTGGCTAGCCGACTGCTCCACGGGCAGATCTGGTCTAACACTCACCAGCCACTGGCAAGCGTCAGACCAATCCTCCTCCGTGGCTAGTTGCGAGCGCTCTACAAGACGGGGGCCTTCGTCTTCCTCCTGAGCACAAGCAACAGAGCTTGACGGCGGATACGCTGATATCCCTGGCAAGCCAGGGAGAGCATGCGGGCCTGATAATACCAGCTACTACCTGAATAGATGCATCCATTGGATCAATACATCTTTTTGAGCACCATTCTGCAAATCTGTTGATTTTATAATTATATGCTCTGGAGGTTGACCCCCTCCTGGCTTTGGCCATAAACATGGCTGCTTGCTCAGAAAAGCCCTCCTTAATTCTAGATTCCTTGACAACATCCACGCAGTCAATCTGAACATTGACGGATTGCTGTGAAGGGCCATGCCCTGGAAGATAATATCGTCCATCAGAGGCAGAGGAACCGGATTGCAGACCAGAAGGTCCAGCAGATCCGTATACCATGATCGGCTTGGCCAATCCGGGGCGATCAGAAGCACTTGGCATTCCTCTTGTCTGATTTTCTGAAGAATTTTTGGAATCAGGATTGCTGGAGGGAATGCGTATGCATACATTCTCCCCCAGCTGATAGCTAACGCATCTGTTGCGAAAGCGCTTGGATCCGGAATCGGAGAGACGTACGTCGTCATCTTCGCATTCTTCTTCGTTGCGAACAAATCGATGTTGGGTTTCCCCCAATGGTCGAACAGACGATCCGCCACACATTGATTTAGTTGCCATTCCGTGGGTAAAACACTCATCCTTCGGCTCAATGAGTCTGCTAGCAGGTTTAACCTTCCCGGAATATGAACTGCTTTCAAGGTAATCTGGTGATCCAGACACCAACAAAGCAGTCTCCATGTCATCATACAGAGACTGGGCGACTTCGTTCCGCCCTGGCGGTTTATGTAAGTCACAACTGTTGAGTTGTCTGAACGAATAAGAACAATCTTGCCCTGAACTTTCTGTAAGAAATGTTCCAGGCCCAGGACTACTGCTCTTAGCTCCAGTAGATTTATATGTTCCTTTGACTGTTCCAGATTCCAAAGCCCTGATATCGTGGACTCTTCCAGGCAAGCTCCCCAGCCCTCCATCGATGCATCTGTATACACAGTCACCTGAGGGTGGGGAGGGGTTAGCATAACCCCCACCAAGAGATTCTCTGTGTCCAACCACCATTGCAGGTGATGAATCAGAGGCGCCAACACTGACACATTCGAGTCCAGCGAACCTGTACTCTGGGTCCATTGTGTCATGAGAAATAACTGGATCGGCCGCCTGCGTAAGGCGGCCTGAGGAATGACTGGTTCCAATGAAACCATCAACCCCAGCATTCTCAAGTAAACCCGTGCCAGGACATGACGACTGTCGCACACTGACTGAATTAATGAGATGAGTTTCTGAACTCTCTCCTGAGTAGGATAAACATATCCTGTCTCTAGATCGAAGAACATCCCCAGGTAAACAAACTTCTGGGATGGAGTCAGCTCTGATTTTGGGAAATTGATCATCCAGCCTAAGTCTGTGAGAGTTTTCAAAACAATCTCCAGACTGGCCGACAAACTTTCCCGGGTGTGCGCTTTCAACAGCCAGTCGTCTATGTACGTGTGGACTGCTATGCTTCTCCTGCGGAGGTATGCGGTGATCGCAAGAACCACACGGGTGAAAACCCGAGGAGCCGTGGAAATTCCGAAGGGTAGCACCCTGAATTCCCACCGTCTGCCCTGGAATGCAAATCTCAGGAAGCGACGGAAACTCCTGTGTATGGGGATGTGGAAATAAGCGTCCTTCAAATCTATCGACGCTGTCCACATTCCCCTCTCTAACCCCGCCAACACCGAGCGCACAGTCTCCATCTTGAAACTGGGCGTCTCTATGAACTTGTTCAATGGCTTGAGGTTGAGAATTGGTCTCCACCCTCCGGTGTTCTTTGTTACTAAGAACAGGGTTGAATAGAAGCCCGGACACCTCTGTGCCGGCTGAATAGCTCCTTTTTGTATGAGGGAATTTATTTCCTCCTCGATACACAACCTTTGATCTGGATCTCTCGGATTTGGAGTCCAGATCGGCACTAGAGACAGTCGCGATGGCGGGCCTGTCATCCAATCGGGATGATACCCGACTGAAAGCCATCGCAAGACTAAACGGTCCTGAGTTAACCGTTCCCACTCTTGCATGTGGTCGGCTAATCGGCCTCCCATCGGTCCACCTAGGGATAGAGGTGGACATAAGGAGTGCAAGAGCGGCACTGTCTCCTTTGCCAGAAACACCGGCGCGGTTCTCACCGCGGTAACCGTCCCATCAGGAACGATTACCCCGCCCAGATCCTCGCGCGCCACGACCAGCACCGCGCGCACCACGGTGCGCGGGCGGCTGCCTGGCTGACTGCGCCCCCCTCGCTGCTGGCCGAATCGCACGCGGCCGAGGCCGGCGCTGCGATGGTGGTTGGCCTCTGACCTGGCCACTACCACCTCGAGCCTGCAGGGGACGATACGCAGGGGGTGCGGCGCGAACGTTGGCACGACGAAGCACCTCAAACTGTTCGCGCAGCGCCCTCTGGTTATTGACCAGAGTAACCGTCTCCTGGAGGTGTCTACATCCCTCACCTCCAAAGAGACCAGGACCTGTCATAGGCGTACGTAGTAGCCTATTGTAGAGGTCCTGGGACGGGCACAGATTATCCAAGGCAAAAGTGCGCCTTGCCCCGACACTCCTGGTCACCGCCCGCGTCATACAGTCCAGAGCCAGGTTGATACCATCCTGGATGGCTCGCTGGACTGTGACCGGACTTGGCTGGCGCGATGCGGATGCTGTTACTACCCCTTGTAACAGCTGGGAGACGTGGGACAGAGCGGCAATCGAAGCCCTCCCACTCTCCTCCGCATCACGCAACGCGGCATTTGCCGAACGCAACGCGTTCGAGCACAAGACTCCCGTGTCAGAACGGGAGCCTGGCCGCGCATCCTCACCCAAAGCCGCGCGGTCATCCACGCTCGGCTTTGGTACCACACCGTACCGCTGGTAGTCCAGGGGCACGATGCGGCAACGCCTGGCCACCTCGCGCGGGGCCTTAGCGAGACGTCCACTCGACTTAATGGACGTCTCCGCCGCCTCGAACATGTCAACGACATGCTCTGCCAGCGGCAGAGAAGGC
This sequence comes from Chaetoderma sp. LZ-2023a, assembly GCA_034401795.1. Lineage (NCBI taxonomy): Eukaryota > Metazoa > Mollusca > Caudofoveata > Chaetodermatida > Chaetodermatidae > Chaetoderma > Chaetoderma sp. LZ-2023a. The sequence continues at coordinate 49,844,984 of CM067374.1, read as the reverse complement.
ATAGCGTTAGCAGTAGGCTTACCAGCTAACCACGGCCTGTGTTCACGCTGGCTAGCCGACTGCTCCACGGGCAGATCTGGTCTAACACTCACCAGCCACTGGCAAGCGTCAGACCAATCCTCCTCCGTGGCTAGTTGCGAGCGCTCTACAAGACGGGGGCCTTCGTCTTCCTCCTGAGCACAAGCAACAGAGCTTGACGGCGGATACGCTGATATCCCTGGCAAGCCAGGGAGAGCATGCGGGCCTGATAATACCAGCTACTACCTGAATAGATGCATCCATTGGATCAATACATCTTTTTGAGCACCATTCTGCAAATCTGTTGATTTTATAATTATATGCTCTGGAGGTTGACCCCCTCCTGGCTTTGGCCATAAACATGGCTGCTTGCTCAGAAAAGCCCTCCTTAATTCTAGATTCCTTGACAACATCCACGCAGTCAATCTGAACATTGACGGATTGCTGTGAAGGGCCATGCCCTGGAAGATAATATCGTCCATCAGAGGCAGAGGAACCGGATTGCAGACCAGAAGGTCCAGCAGATCCGTATACCATGATCGGCTTGGCCAATCCGGGGCGATCAGAAGCACTTGGCATTCCTCTTGTCTGATTTTCTGAAGAATTTTTGGAATCAGGATTGCTGGAGGGAATGCGTATGCATACATTCTCCCCCAGCTGATAGCTAACGCATCTGTTGCGAAAGCGCTTGGATCCGGAATCGGAGAGACGTACGTCGTCATCTTCGCATTCTTCTTCGTTGCGAACAAATCGATGTTGGGTTTCCCCCAATGGTCGAACAGACGATCCGCCACACATTGATTTAGTTGCCATTCCGTGGGTAAAACACTCATCCTTCGGCTCAATGAGTCTGCTAGCAGGTTTAACCTTCCCGGAATATGAACTGCTTTCAAGGTAATCTGGTGATCCAGACACCAACAAAGCAGTCTCCATGTCATCATACAGAGACTGGGCGACTTCGTTCCGCCCTGGCGGTTTATGTAAGTCACAACTGTTGAGTTGTCTGAACGAATAAGAACAATCTTGCCCTGAACTTTCTGTAAGAAATGTTCCAGGCCCAGGACTACTGCTCTTAGCTCCAGTAGATTTATATGTTCCTTTGACTGTTCCAGATTCCAAAGCCCTGATATCGTGGACTCTTCCAGGCAAGCTCCCCAGCCCTCCATCGATGCATCTGTATACACAGTCACCTGAGGGTGGGGAGGGGTTAGCATAACCCCCACCAAGAGATTCTCTGTGTCCAACCACCATTGCAGGTGATGAATCAGAGGCGCCAACACTGACACATTCGAGTCCAGCGAACCTGTACTCTGGGTCCATTGTGTCATGAGAAATAACTGGATCGGCCGCCTGCGTAAGGCGGCCTGAGGAATGACTGGTTCCAATGAAACCATCAACCCCAGCATTCTCAAGTAAACCCGTGCCAGGACATGACGACTGTCGCACACTGACTGAATTAATGAGATGAGTTTCTGAACTCTCTCCTGAGTAGGATAAACATATCCTGTCTCTAGATCGAAGAACATCCCCAGGTAAACAAACTTCTGGGATGGAGTCAGCTCTGATTTTGGGAAATTGATCATCCAGCCTAAGTCTGTGAGAGTTTTCAAAACAATCTCCAGACTGGCCGACAAACTTTCCCGGGTGTGCGCTTTCAACAGCCAGTCGTCTATGTACGTGTGGACTGCTATGCTTCTCCTGCGGAGGTATGCGGTGATCGCAAGAACCACACGGGTGAAAACCCGAGGAGCCGTGGAAATTCCGAAGGGTAGCACCCTGAATTCCCACCGTCTGCCCTGGAATGCAAATCTCAGGAAGCGACGGAAACTCCTGTGTATGGGGATGTGGAAATAAGCGTCCTTCAAATCTATCGACGCTGTCCACATTCCCCTCTCTAACCCCGCCAACACCGAGCGCACAGTCTCCATCTTGAAACTGGGCGTCTCTATGAACTTGTTCAATGGCTTGAGGTTGAGAATTGGTCTCCACCCTCCGGTGTTCTTTGTTACTAAGAACAGGGTTGAATAGAAGCCCGGACACCTCTGTGCCGGCTGAATAGCTCCTTTTTGTATGAGGGAATTTATTTCCTCCTCGATACACAACCTTTGATCTGGATCTCTCGGATTTGGAGTCCAGATCGGCACTAGAGACAGTCGCGATGGCGGGCCTGTCATCCAATCGGGATGATACCCGACTGAAAGCCATCGCAAGACTAAACGGTCCTGAGTTAACCGTTCCCACTCTTGCATGTGGTCGGCTAATCGGCCTCCCATCGGTCCACCTAGGGATAGAGGTGGACATAAGGAGTGCAAGAGCGGCACTGTCTCCTTTGCCAGAAACACCGGCGCGGTTCTCACCGCGGTAACCGTCCCATCAGGAACGATTACCCCGCCCAGATCCTCGCGCGCCACGACCAGCACCGCGCGCACCACGGTGCGCGGGCGGCTGCCTGGCTGACTGCGCCCCCCTCGCTGCTGGCCGAATCGCACGCGGCCGAGGCCGGCGCTGCGATGGTGGTTGGCCTCTGACCTGGCCACTACCACCTCGAGCCTGCAGGGGACGATACGCAGGGGGTGCGGCGCGAACGTTGGCACGACGAAGCACCTCAAACTGTTCGCGCAGCGCCCTCTGGTTATTGACCAGAGTAACCGTCTCCTGGAGGTGTCTACATCCCTCACCTCCAAAGAGACCAGGACCTGTCATAGGCGTACGTAGTAGCCTATTGTAGAGGTCCTGGGACGGGCACAGATTATCCAAGGCAAAAGTGCGCCTTGCCCCGACACTCCTGGTCACCGCCCGCGTCATACAGTCCAGAGCCAGGTTGATACCATCCTGGATGGCTCGCTGGACTGTGACCGGACTTGGCTGGCGCGATGCGGATGCTGTTACTACCCCTTGTAACAGCTGGGAGACGTGGGACAGAGCGGCAATCGAAGCCCTCCCACTCTCCTCCGCATCACGCAACGCGGCATTTGCCGAACGCAACGCGTTCGAGCACAAGACTCCCGTGTCAGAACGGGAGCCTGGCCGCGCATCCTCACCCAAAGCCGCGCGGTCATCCACGCTCGGCTTTGGTACCACACCGTACCGCTGGTAGTCCAGGGGCACGATGCGGCAACGCCTGGCCACCTCGCGCGGGGCCTTAGCGAGACGTCCACTCGACTTAATGGACGTCTCCGCCGCCTCGAACATGTCAACGACATGCTCTGCCAGCGGCAGAGAAGGCATAGCGTTAGCAGTAGGCTTACCAGCTAACCACGGCCTGTGTTCACGCTGGCTAGCCGACTGCTCCACGGGCAGATCTGGTCTAACACTCACCAGCCACTGGCAAGCGTCAGACCAATCCTCCTCCGTGGCTAGTTGCGAGCGCTCTACAAGACGGGGGCCTTCGTCTTCCTCCTGAGCACAAGCAACAGAGCTTGACGGCGGATACGCTGATATCCCTGGCAAGCCAGGGAGAGCATGCGGGCCTGATAATACCGGCATGCTAATCTCACTGGTTTGACCAGGAGCAGGCGCCGTGGTAGAGCGCGGGGCATATACCGCCCCACCACGGCCCCGGCCAGCACCAGCTACACTCTCGGCAAGCCGAGGTATGCGGTACCGCTGGCCTTCAGCGCCCAGGGCCACAGTCTGAACCGTGGATTCTACCCCTGGGAGAGTAGAACCGTGGAAAAAGGCGCCTGTATTCCCCGCGAGGGGCGCACAAACGTCATATTCCATGGCCACGTCTTCAGACGGCGACCCTAACAGGTAATCATCATCCTCCTGGCCAGAAAGATTAGACTCCGGGTCAGCAAAGAGAGCTAACCCGGACTGGCCAGGGAAGGCGCCATACGAGGTACTGGCAGCCGCGGTGTGCGGATACCCCTGGACTGATGAGCAGCCCGCGGGTTCCAGCGACGACCGTCCACGGTCCCTATTGGGCGCGGCAATAAGCCTGCTGCCAGGGCCGTGGAACACCCCCTCTAATGGGGCCACCTCTGAATCTTCAAACAACGGAAGCGTACTAAGGAACGTTGATTCAGAGGTGGGGATTACCTGCTCCGAAGCAGATGATGAGGTCAATAAAGGATTTGGTCCAGGAAGCATGCCACGAAGCAACTCTGGAACCAAATCCTTGATTGTCCTCCTCATCTCTCCCAACATCTCGGTCCGGAAGGCCTCCATGTCCACCGCGGACGAGGCCTTCCTCTTACCCTTCTTACTTACGACCTCTTTTTTCAGCTTCTTTTTCTCCTCCTCCAACTTGTCCTTCGCCTGCAAGCACAAGAATTCGGACATTAGCTCGCCCCCCCAGTGCTTACATATCTCGCAATTAAGCAAGGGACCACAGGGGCTACACTGAAAACATAGATGAGGGCCAAACTTGTCCCTCAAAAATCGTCCACAGGACGCACAACCAGGTCTCTGAAAAAGGCCAAAGGACGAGGAGTATGAGCAAACTAGTTACGCTTAGAAACTAACCAACTCAAGAGAAGGAAATGATCATAAAGATCATAATTTTTATGAAAAACCAGCTTCGGACAACTTTAATTGTAATTAAAGAGCAAAGCTGATTATGACGTCATTAATCCTATGACAGGACAAAATCGATCCCAACAAACATCCCAGTGCAAGGACGAATTGTATCTTTAACCAGAACATGTGCAGAATGGACATTTCGACTACACAAGCATCAGATAAATACTGATAACAATGGCAAATAGTGTTAATTATCTCCCTTTCTCATATCAATAATTAATACCTGACACCTTGTCTAGACAAACCATCCAACCTGATGAACTGGAGAACTCCACTACTGAACGCCTCTTAACTCTCTCCACCTCAAGGGGAAGGAATTGGATCAAGAGGGCAAAGTGAGAAGACCTTTATAATAGGCCTCCAACTCACTGGGCATAGAATTTTTGGTTAGATAACCTAACCGTATTAGTAGGAAATGGAACCATGGTGGAGAGACACAAACCCTCTGCTGATGTCATGTCCTTATTTCTCCTTCACACAGACCTGTGGACATAAACACAAAGAGAGATTAGTCTTGTATAGCACCTAGTTGAAAAAACCCAACTAATTAAGGCGCTTATCACGTTTAGCGAGAGTCCCGGAAACACATTACAACGGGACAAAACTCGCTAATTTTACTAGAAGTCACCTGATTTAAAGGTCCAAGGCCCTCCTGTGGCGAAGTCACTCTCTCAGCCATCTTAGTCAGGTGAAAACGTCTCTTAAATAGTCTTAAAAAGCTTTGAAAAGCGTAAAGAAAGATCCTATCATGAAAGCATGTGTTATCTCTCAGCCAATAAATTAGCAAAGAGGAAGTGCTAGTCTGCGCATGCGCGGTGGTGGGGCTGGCATCCGCCAGACTACGCTCTGACTCCCTGCCCAGTAGGGGCACCTAACTGTTTTAATCTGAGTGTTTATTGAGTGAAAGCCAATATTTAGCAATATCAAAAGTATTAGGGAGGTAAGTATACTCTTGATGTGAAATAAGACATTTCTAAAAATTGGCCAAAATCCAAGATGACCGCCAGCCAAATTGGCCGATCGACTTCGTTTGAACAAACTTGGATCCCTATGCCCCAAGGATGTGTCCTGCCAAATACAATTGAAATCAGCCCAGTGGTCCTTGAGAAGTCGTTTCAAGAAAAAGTTGATGGACAAACAGACGACGGACGGTCGCCATGGCATAAGATCACTTGGCCTTTCAGGCCAGGTGAACTAAAAATCTTGAGTCTACAGCTCGGACAAGAATAACTTATGATGTTGAGTGATTCAGAGTGAACCGTGAAAACCAGAACACGATGACCTACTTTTGATACATGACACACCTGTAGACCATGAAGCATCCATATACCAAGATTGGTGATTATACAGAAAACCCTCTTGAAAATATGGTCCGGAACAAAAATCTGTGATAGACGCATGCACAGACACAGTGATTACTTTCACATTCTGTTTATTACATAAGCAATAACTGCAATGTTTTCTTGAAATCAATTTCATTGTTTGTAGGAATTCAGGTGATATTTTTTTATCCTGTCATAATACACATTGCATCTGATTACTAGGCGACAAAGCCCCATGATGTGCAACAGCCCATGAAGACTGCTAAGTCAGATTACACAAATTACATATTATTATTACATCTGTATTAAGTGGATGAAAAGCTGTGTATATGTGATAAAGTTCACTTGAACCCTTTAACACTCATATCAGCCAAAAACACCTTCTGCAGTGGTCTTGAGAAATGTCCATTTGCAGACTAAAGGAAGACTATTTTTGACAATTTACCACTGGAATGACTGGCTTGATAACCAAACCAGTCATTCCAGTGGTAAATTTTCAAAAATAGTCTTCTTTTGGTCAGCAAATGGACATTTTCTATGAGAAAATAGAAATTTTTTTGAATAAATTCAATGGTTAATAGGGATCTAAATGTCTAATATATAGGTTCATACCTCCTCCTCCTCATCATCATCATCAATGGCCATATTAGGCATGCTTCCTGGTCCATCTGCGGATTCTGAATGGAATAAAAAAATCACATGATACTGCTTACAGATTATCTATCAAATCCAACACAATGTAAAACAATCAACAAGGATGACAATGCAGGATTCCAGTTTCTCAGTCAATCAAATGACATCATAATCAATTACATCATGAATGACGCAGCTAAGTTCATCAGGAACGCTTAATTGATGATGGACTAAGCGTTGCTGTACAAATTGTATGTCTTTACTATTTAATAAAGATGCTGTTGAAAACCCAAATTAGTTTCAACAGCTTACTTCAATAGTTTTCTGGAAATTGAGATTCAGATTGCAGGGATTGATCGATCCCAAAAATATCTATTAAAGATTGCTGACCTACATGTATGACTACCCCTGCCCCCATTTTCTCTCTCTGCATAACCACTACCCGCTTTGTGGACTACCTATTTATATATAAGGGGGATCACAATAAGCTTGATCATTAACGCTTGAACCCAAGATCAATAAGTGTTTTTGGCATCATGTGCAAAACAAGCAGGTTCAGGTTGGTGAACTTCCTTTTCAATAGTATTTGAGATATCCAGAAATTCAATCTTCCGTAATTGGTTACTGTCACCTAGGCCTTCAAGGTTTATTCAAATAAAATATTGATTTCTTTATGTTCCCATGGATAACCAGCAAGACAAGTTTGGTGAATACCTCAATCCAATCAATCAATCAAGTATGCGTGCACGCGCGCGCATGCACACATGCTCGCTTGCTCACTCACTCAAGCAATCAATCAATTAACCAGTCTACCTTCCAGCCTATTGCTTCTCCCAGTGTTTTGGTGTTTTTTCTACATATCTGTTAGCTGTGTGTTGTAATAACAACAAGGCATTGAAAGCAATACAAGTCCCCTCAATTCCAGCTTTTGTTGAAATGACATATAATCTGGGCAATTCACTTGCCTGCTCCCCCTATAACTTGTATATGTGCTTACATTAGTGTTTGTTGTAAGGGGATGGCGTCAAATTAACGTTTCAAGGGTGCTAGCTGTGGCAATTATTGATGGAAACTAACAAATCACGAACTTGGCCTCCATCTTAATACTAGTGATCTAAATTCTGAATTTGGTTCAAATCCGTTTAGTCTAACATGAGTATTTGCATGGAAATGGCAAAATTAGCGAAGTTTGCATTTATCAAGGGTGATAACTCTGGCAAATATTGACGAAAGCTAATGGAACAGGAACGTATCATCCGCCTCTATAGCATTAAGCTATATTCGAATTCGTTTCGAATCGCATTAGTCTAGCCTGAGTTATTGCGCAGAAATGGCCAAATTAATAGTTTGTATTTTTCAAGTGTGATAACTCTGGCAAATATTGACGAAAACTAATGGAACAGGAACTTGTCATAGTATTACGCTATAATCCAAATTTGGTTCGAATCAGTTATAACATCAGTTATTGCCTGGAAACTGTTAAATTAAGCTGGTTCAAATCGGTGCCGGCAAACACAAGCTATTGTTCGGAAACGGATAATCTTTCGAATTTCATACTTTCAAGGGCAAATAACTTCATTTAAATTTATTGCAAATTGACGGAATTCAAACTCGGACTCCGTGCTCGTAATACTAAGTGCTATGCCGAAGCTGATTCAAATTAGTGCAGGCAAACAAGTTATTGTCCGGAAACCAATCAGTACGAACATAAGTACGAACAGCCACATTCCTATCTCCACTCGAACTTTGTTTTCATGAGGATAATAATTCTATAACCAGTAACACACATACCTATACTATCTACAGTATGAATTGTTGGTTCACTGGCCACTGTACTCTGTTAAGTGAAAAAATAGTGCATTTGTACATAAAAGCAGACAATATCAGACGTACACCTATCTAATGATAACAATGAAAGATATAGCCAAGTGTTACATGTTCTGAAATTCACAACCGTTTCCACACTCTTAGACATAGATTCTGCCATTAGTTAACCATTTGACACTTGAAATTCCAGTGTCTCAATTTTAAAACAGCAATACAGGAAAGCAGCGGAATATTTGAAACTAATTTGATTGAAACCAGTTGAATAGCTCCCAGTCACATTAGTTTTAAATATTTAAACAGAATACTCATTAAATTATAAACAATTTTCCATTTCAGGTTTGTAGGGTTAGTGATTCTTTACTATTTGTATTGAATTTGAATTAAACAATTTTATTCCCTTTAAATTTATGCTTCTCTAAAAATTTATTGTGGATTCCAGACATGTTATAAAAATATCATCCTGGTGAACTGCTTCTTAGGATGCTCAATATATATATTACACACATTAGTAGTGTATATAATTAACATCTCATAAACTAGTTCAGTAAGATTTCCACCAAGTGATGACCAAATTAGTTTTTAAAATATAGCTATCACTATAGTAAAGGTTATCTAATGACCATAACTCCTGGAGTTGACATAAGAGTCAATCTCATTTTGGCATTTCATGTATTAAGACCTGCCTGTAACAACAGTTTCACCAAAGTTGGTTTCAATCAATCCATAAATCAAACAGATTCTACCATTGTTAATGACACACACATGATCAGAGAGATGGACAGAGTAATTAATGACAAAGAGCAATATCTATGCTGTCAAACCTACATATAACAGATAAGACAACACTGAAGACAGGGGGTCACTTTGGAGAAACTTGTACTTGAGGAATCCCCTTTCTCAGTCAATCACATGATCTCATAATCAACTTCGTCACATGTAGGATGATGTCATAATCAATTAAGTCATGAACGATGTGATTTAGTCCATCGTAAACGCTTAATAGTCTGTCAGGTTGTATGAATTGGATGTCTTTACTATTTAATATTCGTTCTGTTGAATATTTTGAAACTAATTTGACTGGGTGCTGTTGCTGACTATGCAGCAACAGCACCCAATCAAATTAGTTTAAAAATATTCAATAGCTTACCTGTATAGTTTTCTGGAAATTGAGATTCAGAGTGCAGGGTTAAAGATGGGCGGGGCATAGCTAAAGATGGGTGGGGCATACCTACACCTGGATTCCTCCATTAGCTTTTGGCCCCAAATGAGTGTGGTTCATTACGATGGGTAATCAATGGAGGGACTTGACCTGTTGTTCAAGTGTTTGACATCATAATCAAATACATCACGTATTAGCTTGTCACAATCAAAATGATGTAAGCCCATCATGAAGACGGTAATAGTCAGTCATGATAATGAACGTGTCTGAATTGAATGTATTTGAGTAATTTACATTTTAATAAATACTCTGTTGAATATTTTTAGACTAATTTGACTAGAAACTGTTGCTGGCATGGGTGCAAACAGCTCCGAGTCAAATCAGTCTAAAAATATTTAAACGCTTATCTGCATAGTTACCTTGAAATTGAGATTCTGCGCAGTCATGGTTCAGTGTTAAAATTCATTCCAACATAAAAAGTTGGTGGAGCTTAACTCTAAATGGACAGGGCATATCTAGAAACAGATTCCTATAGTGACAACCCTTCTTAACCCTTTCAGTGATTAATTCTTATTTTCAAAACAACTGTACAGGAAAGCTTATTCTGTTGAATATTTTGAAATTAATTTGACTGGAAGCCGTTGCTGCCTTTGGCAGAAGGCAGCAACGGCGTCCAGAAAAATTAATTTCAAAATATTCAACAGAATAAGTTTTATATAATAAAGAATTTACTTTTTCAGGGATTTGTCAGTGAGAGTTAAAGAAGTGTTATCCTTCAAAAGCAACTGTCTGATACAGATAGGGTTACCTACAGGTATATCAAGATATCAAGTTCACAAAGCTAATGAGAAATGATCTGATGAACATAACACAACATAATTAAGGGCTGCAATGATATTCAGGCTCAAATTACAGGATACAAACAGACACGTGTTGTATCTTACCAGTTGCTTATAATCTAACGACAATGCTCGCCGATGTCTATCCAGTATCGTTCCAGACCCATTGGTAAGAACAGCTGTTGTTGTTGTACCGCCGCTCACAGTTCCCGCGACCGGATCTCTGATATGAAGTACTTCCTGAGAAATGATTGGCTCAAATCTTTTCAGACCTCCTGTACCACCGCCACCCTTTACCAGGCGGTCAGTATCTATTGCACCAAATACAAAGGACTCATTCAATTTCCTGGGAGGCTACAAAACAATGAAAATTATTTATTTTACATAAAAACAGGAATGCCGAATGACTGTCGAAATCTATGCCGTGCAGACACAAACATCCCACCCTCTCATCATTATGAAATGGATCAATGTAGCATAAAGAGTGTCTAGCAGTGCAGTATTAACCCTTTAATCCTCAAATTTATTCAAGAAAATTTCAATTTTCTTATAGAAAATGTTCCTTGGCAGACGAAGACTATTTAAAAAAATTATTTCCACTGGAAGGACTGGCTCAGTTGTCGAGCCAGTCATTCCAGTTGTAAATCTTAAAAAATTGTCATCTCTTCGTCTGTAAATAAGAAAATTTATCAAATTTCTTTTTCACGAGTGAGATGACATACTTACCTCCCTAACACTCTTGATATACTAGTATATCGGCTCTAAATTCAATAATATTCAGAATTAGAAAAAGTTAGGTGCCCCTACTGGGCAGGTGGAATGTACACAGTCATGGACATGTCAGACCCCACCTCTGCGTATGCGCATACTGGTAGTTCCGTTACTAAATATTGGCTGACATAGAAGCAACTATTCCAATAACCAAAGGACCAGGCCTCCGTGGGGTGGAGGCCGGGATCCTGCTGGAGAGGTAAGTATGTCATCTCACTCGTGAAAAAGAAATTTGATCAATTTTCTTATTTCACATCATGTGAACATACCTCCCTAACACTCTTGATAAGTCAGAATTTGAAAGTAAATTTGGCGGGAGGGAGGCAAGGTCCTGAAAACCAGCACACCCTCGAAGAGACTAGCTCTTTGAATTTTCAAGAGATTTAAAACATCTGAAACTGTGTCTGAAACACAACCAGGAATAGAATTTTGCATCAGCTAATCGACCGATGAAGAGAGATTGATCAAAAGGCAAATGCTTGTACTTATTTAAGGCACGGACAGGACACCATGCTTTAGTGCCAGGATCACATCTGGTTAAGGCAGGTAAAATTATATGTTGACCCGGATATTTTAAAAATTGATTCTTAGCAAAGAAATTAAATCTCGGTAGAAGCTTAAGGCCTTCGCCTGTAACTATATAATGGTCAGGCTCAGCAGACAAGGCTTGAATTTCAGTTCTGCGTCTGGCCGAGGCTGCCGCAGTTAAAAATACAGGTTTAAGTGTCAATAATTTTTATAGAAATAGCACTAAGTGGTTCAAAAGGTTTATCAGTCAAAACTTGACGAACCAGAGAAAGACTCCATGACGGTGTCTGTGGAGGATTTCTCGGTCTAAGATTGCCCATACCTTTGATAAGAGTATTTACAACACATACTTCATCACTTCCCCTCTTTGCCAAGCAAGGGATAATAGTCATTAATGCTGATTTATATCCAGCAATAGAATTAGGCTTAAGACTATAGGCATCATACAGGTGACAGAGAAAATCAGCTACTACCTGAATAGATGCATCCATTGGATTGATACATCTCTTTGAGCATCATTCTGCAAATCTGTTGATTTTATAATTATATGCTCTGGAGGTTGACCCCCCTTCTGGCTCTGGCCATAAAATTGGCTGCTTGCTCAGAAAAACCCTCCTTAATTGCGGACTTTTTGACAACATTCATGCAGTCAATTGAAACCACGATGGATTGTTGTGAAGGGTCTTGCCCAGAAAGATAATATTGTCCATCAGAGGCAGAGAAACCAGATTGCAGACCAGAAGGTCCAGCAGATTCGTAAACCATGATCGGGGCGATCAGAAGCACTTGGCATTCCTCCTGTTTGATTTTATGAAGAATCCTTGGAATCAGGATTGTTGGAGTGTATGCGTATGCATACATTTCCTTCCAACTGATAGCTAGCGCATCTATTGCGATAGCGCTTGGATCTGGAATCGGAGAAATGTACATCGTCATCTTCGCATTCTTCTTCATTGCGAATAAATCTATGTTGGGCTTCCCCCAATGATTGAACAGATAATCTGCCACACATTGATTTAGTTGCCATTCCGTAGGTAGAATGCTCATTCTTCGGCTCAATGAGTCAGCTAACAGATTCAAAAAAGCATCCGCTTTTGTTTCTACGAGAATTCTTAATACTTACCAGATGTACTATTATGATAATGTCTATTATCTAGTCTAGCTCAAAATAAACAATTAAAACTCCGCACTCTCCTGGTCCTGCCCATACTGTGTCCGGGAATACCATAGCCGCAGGTACCGAGTCAATTCCCAATCACAGTCAGATTCATCTTATATTTGCCTTGGCAAACTGCGAAAGCAGCTCAGCCTCACCTCAGCGGGGCGGCTGACGCAGGGCCATAGTACATCTGGTAAGTATTAAGAATTCTCGTAGAAACAAAAGCGGATGCTTTTTTGATTCTACTTCGAATAATACTTACCAGATGTACTATTATGATAAACTCCGGATTTCGACAGCCAGGAAATGCCGGTGGGAGGAGGTGAGGCTCGAACCAGCACTCACCAACCATCCAACAGAGAAGGTTGTGAAGAGACTAAAACCCTGGCATACGCTTGGGTTCTGCTATCTGACTCATAGAGTGCTAAACTTCCATGGTCTAGACCGCGCTCCCCCCCCTCTTTTGTCAGCACAAAACCAGAGGGATGTCCATGGGGATGCAACACCCACCAGACCCGTGTCAGCCCCAAGTCTCAGCTAGGGCAGTCCAGTCGAGTGCAAAGAAGCTACTACAACTTCAATCTTTGAAAAAAACTATCAGTATATCGATTAGATTTTCAAATTGGAATGAGTCTCATGTCTGTATGAGAGGATAAATATACTCTTGTACCAGACTATTCACTTACTCAGTCTGGTATTTCGACTGGAAGTAAACATATTTATAGTCACTTAATTAATGTAAACACTCACCATTTTTGAGTGGTCGATCTGTTCTTGATCATCACAGGAGCTAGGCCCAATCCACGGTCGTACTCAGTCATGTGCATAGCGCTTGGTCAGTGTAGGCGGAAGACTTTTGTGATGTGTGCGAAGTAGTGGTCGGACGTGGCTTAGTTTAGGTTTGACAGATTGGCGACGGCTACTGGATTAAGTGTGCTGGAGATGTCGCGAAGGTATAAATCAGTGAATGACGACTCGGCATGCCATTGTGCTACAGACATCACCTGCTCTAATGAGACACCCTTATAAAGGGCCGATGATGCTGCTAGTGCTCGGACCTCATGGGCATTCGCACGATCAATCTGCTTTCCTGTAGCGATCTTGTGCGACATCTGAATAGCGTCAACTATCCAACGAGAAATAGTATCTTTCGAAGCACGTAAATGGGGAGCTTTGAGACATAACCACAGAGATTTCGGGTCGTCTCTCCACTCAGAAGTACGTTTCTTATACATCTTCAGACATCTGACAGGACACCAAGCACAAGAATTTGGGTCATGTCTAGTTAAACTTGGCAAATTGATCGGCTGTCCTGGATATTTAAGTGACTGATTCTTTGCCAGGAAACAAAGACGTGGAAGTAATCTTAAACCTTCACCCGTGACGACAAAACGGTCTTGTTCGGCAGAAAGCGCATGAATCTCGCTTCTCCTTCTCGCCGACGCTGCTGCAACCAAGAAAACTGATTTAATAGTTAACAGTTTAATGTCAATAGATCTAATCGGTTCAAAGGGAGCATGCCCTAAAACCTGTAGAACAAGAGATAGATTCCATGATGGGATAGGAATTGGCTGTCTGGGTCGCAGATTGCTCATTCCTTTGATAACTTCATTCAAGGTGTCATTCTCCACTCCCTCAATGGTGAGACTAGGAATGACCAAAGCTAATGCAGACTTATATGCTGCTAGGGTAGAAGGTACAAGTTTGTCAACTTCGTATAAATGACAGATAAAATCTGCTACGTGTTGAACAGATGCAGAAAAGGGATCAATATCTCTTCTCTCACACCACTGTGCAAATTTGTTGATTCTATAATTATATGTCTTTGTGGTTGAAACTCTTCTGGCTGAAGCCCTGATATTGAGGGCCCAGCATGACCCCTGCCAGGAGATTCTCTCTCTCCATCCACCAGTGAAGGTGATGAATGAGAGGATCCAACACTTGAATGCGCAAGTCCAGTGATCCTGAACTCTGCGTCCACTGAATCATAAGAAACAGCTGAATCGGCCGCCTGTGCAAGGCCGCCTGAGGAATGACAAATTCCATTGAAACCATCAGACCTAGCATTCACAGATAGACTGGTGCTAGAATATAACGACTGCTGCAAACCAATTGAATGCACGAGGAGATTCTCCACTCTCTCTTGGGATGGATAAACATATCCTATCTCCAGATCGAAGAACATACCCAGGTAAACAAACTTCTGGGATGGAGTCAGCTCTGATTTTTTAAAGTTGATTATCCAGCCTAAATCTGTGAGAGTTTTCAAACCTATCTCCAGATTTGCTGTCAAGCTTTCTGGGTTGTGTGCTTTTAGCAACCAGTCGTCTATGTAAGTGTGGACCGCTATATTCCTCATGCGGAGGAAAGCTGTGATAGCAAGGACCACTCGAGTGAAGACCCTCGGAGCCATCGAAATTCTGAATGGGAGAACTTTGAATTCCCATCGGCATCCCTGAAAAGCAAATCTCAGGAACCGACAAAAACTCCTTGCAATGGAAATGTGGAAATAAGCGTCTTTCAGATCTATCGAAGCTGTCCACATCCCCTTCTCTAACCCCAACAACACTGATTTTATTGTTTCCATTTTGAAACTTGGTGTGTCTATAAACTTGTTTAGAGGTTTGAGGTTGAGAATTGGTCTCCACCCCCCGGTGTTCTTTGTCACAAGAAAAACGGTTGAATAGAAGACAGGGCAATCGTGCGCCGGTTGAATTGCTTCTTTTAGAATTAGAGATTCTATCTCTTCTATGCACAACCGCTTGTCTGGATCTCTTGGAATTTGAGTTCAGACCTGTACCAGACAGATGCAATGGTGGCCCTATTATCCACTCTGGACTGTATCCGCGAGAAAGCAAATGCAAGACGAAGCGGTCCTGAATTAACTGCTCCTACTCCTGAATGTGGAAAGTTAATTGACCACCCACTGGTGCACCTAGGGTTAATGGGGTGCACATACATTTTAGAAGTGGGCGTGTCTCTGGTACGTGCGACAATACCAGAGTGGTACCTGTGGTAACCGAAAATTCTTTTAGGCCATCAGGCCCGGTTATCACGTGCTGCTCCCCCATGCGCTGCGCCCAGCGCCAGCACACCTCGGTGCGCGGGCTGTTGTCTGGCTGGCTGTGCTTGGAGCGCTGGCTGACCTCCCGCAGCACGCTGCTGCTGGTGTGGCCGGCGAGGTTTCTGAACCCGGCCGGCCTGCTGGCCTCTGACACTGCCCGCACCACCACTAGTGTACTGCTGTCGAAAAGCCGAGCGCTGAACACGCACATGTTCTATGCGCAACACTTCAAATTGTGCGCGCAGCGCCCTCTGATTGTTGACCAAGTTCAGTCTCTTGGAGGTGCCGACAACCCTTACCAAACAGACCAGGGCCCGCCATCGGCACTTGCAATAAGCGCAACTTAAGCTCCTGGGATGGGCACAGAAAGTCCAGTGCAAACGTGTGCCTCGTCCTCAGTGACTTTGTCACCGACCTAACCAAACAGTCCAACACCAGGTTGATACCATCCTGGATGGCTCGTTGGACTGTCACTCGACTACGCTGCTAGTGAACTGAGGCTGTTACCACACCTGATTGCAGTTGAGAGACGTGAGACAGCGCACTGATTGTTGCTCGCGAACTCTCCTTGGTATCATGCAGTGCGGTGTTTGCTGAGCGCATAGCGCCCGAGCACAGCGCTCCCATGTCAGCATGAGAGCCTGGCCACGTGTCTTCAACCAGAGCGGCGCGGTCGTCCACGCTTGGTCTGAACGCTAGACCAACTGAGTGTACTGACTGGCAGTAACTCGGCAATGTCTAGCAACCTCGCGGGGGGCCTTCGCGAGGTGACCTATCAGTCTAATCGACTCCTCTGCCACCGCGAACATATCCACGATATGCGCTCTGCATATGGCAGAGATTGAGCCGAGATGGCCAACGGCTTAGCCTGTAACCACGCCTGTGGGTTACTGGCGGTAGTTTCATCTACGGAGAGCTCTGGTCTGACAGCGAGGAGCACACGCATGCGTCAGACCAGTCCTCGTCCGTGGCCACCTGCGAATTGCTGACAAGCAGCGGGCCCTCGTCATCTTCAATGGCATTCGCAGGTGGGGCCGTGGAGGCTACAGACATACCCGACTGCCAGGGGAATGCATACAGGCCCGCGAGGGCTGGCATGACATTCTTAATGGGCAGGCTGCGCACTGGGGCCGCAGTCATCTGAGGGGCATAAGCCCCATTAGCGCGCTGTGGGTCATCCGTATAAGATTCCAGGGCTAAGCGTGGTATCTTATATGGGCAGTCGTCTGCTCCAAATCAGCTCACAGGTTGAATCATGAAACCCCCTCCTGAGGGAACGGTATTATAGGTGCGAGCGGCCGCACACCCCATGAGGGCCGAGCAGGTAGTCTTCATCATCTTCCTGGTCAGGAAAGTTAGACTCCGGGTTAGCAAAGAAAGCTAATCCAGACTGACCAGGAGAATGCCCATATGCAGATGACGAGGGTACTCCGTGAGTGATCGTGGTCAGGGCCGCTGGTCGGGTCCCGCCTGATTCCACTTGCACCGCTGGATCACCAGGCGATGCGAACATCAAGCCTGGGTCAAAGTTGGCCGCCCCTGTATCACTAACTTTGTCCGAACTAGGAGGGCATGATCCAGGGATGGGGGCTACCTGCACTGAGGTCAATGCGCAGGAAGTTGAAACACCTGTGCCCGGCAACATGCCGCGAAGCATGTCAGGCATCAGGTCCTTCAGTCCTGCACATCTGACTCACTAACTCTACCTGGAAGGCCTCCAGCTCACCGTTCTTCTTACCATTCTCCTCCTTCCTCACCCTCTTGCTGTCCTCTGCCAATAACATGAGAATGTTAGAAAAAAGAGAGAGACTGATTATGACACCCAGTTATCTCTACACATTCATAATATAATAATGATAATGACATCAAGATATCCTCTGTTTTTAAAAAACAAGATTATGACATCAAGGAAAAGGGAAAAAACTGGCTGATTATGACATAAAACCTCAATGCAAAAGCCCCTTCAAGGAGAGGAGATATCAGATTATGAATGCAAGAAATATCTAGGACTACATACACTCATCACTCAAGAATAATATAATACTATAATTATATATCTGAGAACCCATTCACAACCACAAGAGAGAATACAGTGCAAAAAGAATGGCAGCAAAAACTGACAAAAATTCATCCTCTTGTTCAGAAAACACATCCATACCATCCGCCGAGTCTGTAGAGTCCGATGAAGGGGATGGGACAAAAGGAGGGAGATATTTTTTGTTTTATATTTCTGACCCGTAGACATATCAGATGATAAGTCAGAAAAAAGGAGACGTGATCAACCTCTCAGTGAAGAACAGGAGCTCTACCATCCTAAGATGAGCCTGTGGACACAGACACAAGGGATTAGTAGAACTTAGGCACTGGGATAATTTAACAAGGATTCCCAGGGGCCTAAAAACGTGCTAATGCCAGGTCAGCCATGAACGAAAACCGGTAAGATATAAATGTTACAAGTCTTAAATAATATATGGAACAATACCACCTTAATAGATGATGAGGCAGACTCCTCTGATGCTTTAGACTCGGCCATAGTGAAATGGATGATAGAAAATGAATGAAAATTCAACAAAATAGAGCTTGAAATTGTTTTCAATGTTGCTGATAAGACAATATATTAGAAAACGAAAGTACCAGTATGCGCATGTGCAGAGGTGGGGTCTGACATGTGCCTGACTGTGTACATTCCACCTGCCCAGTAGGGGCACCTAACTTTTTATAATTCTGAATATTATTGAATTTAGAGACAATACACTAGTATATCAAGGGAGGTAAGAATGTTTATTATATCAAGGGAGGTAAGAATGTTCTCATGATGTGAAATGGACATTTCTCAAGACCACTGCAGAAGCCGTTTTTGGCTGATATGAATGTGAAAGGGTTAGAGGAAATTGGCACAGCATATTGTGTTCAAGCTTATTTATCTATGCAAGAATGTACTAGATATCACTTAAACTTTATTTTCATTTAAAATTACTAACCATTGATCATAAGCAGTACTTTACCGTATATATATATACACCTGTGCAAAAGTTAAGCACCACCCTATTTTTACGCACATGCGAGGGTATATTCATGTGCTATGAAGAAAGCAATAGCATAAACATTTATGTACCCATCCATCTTAGTGCAAGAGGTAATAATGCAACTAGAGGAATGCTGATTATGATGGTGGGGAAACACTGTATGTTTTTGTTTGAACCTGAAAACGAGGCCTGAATATGGTTATGTTGACACAACTGACAACTATTGCCCTACAGTTGACACACGTGGCTAGATTGTCATTAATGGTGTCTGGAAACGAAGTTTAACATCTGTGCACGAGTTTGAGACTGTCATTATTAATACCGGGTATATCCACCTTGTGCCTGGATGACGGCCTGGACACGACGTCTCATGCTGGTCACCAACCGACTGATACGCCATTGTGGTATTCGTTGCCATTCAAGATGGAGTGCGTCTGTTAATTCCTGTAGGTTCTGCACAGGAGGATCCCTCCTTCTCACCATGTTTCCCAGAATGTCCCAGATATGCTCAATAGGGTTCATGTCAGGGCTCCTTGCTGGCCATGGTAGGGTTTCGATGGCATTCTGGCGGAGGTATTCATGCACAGCTCTAGCACGATGTGGTCGGGCGTTGTCATCCATGAATATAGGGTGGGTTCCAGGTGCATGATTTACAAAATGAGGGACCACAACTCTATCCAGTATGGAATCTTGATATCTTTGTCCATTTAGTGTTCCAGGTACAGTCAACAGATCCAGCTTACAATCAAATGAGATGCACCCCCATATCATAACGGAACCTCCACCAAATGGAACTTCTTCCATGATGTTACGTTGGTCGTACGCCGTGCGTCTGGACCTCCATACACGAGTTCGACCATCTGTGGCATGAAGCAGGAACCGACTTTCATCGGACCAGTGTACCCGTCTCCAGGATCTCATGTTCCAGTGTCTTCTTTCGTTGCACCACCTCAGACGCTCCTCTTTGTGGTGTGCAGTGAGGAGAGGACGTCTGACAGGTCTCCTAGCTTTCATGCCAGCAGCATACAGTCTCCTTTTGACGGTAGACATTGACACTCTATTGCGCGTTTCCCATTGCTGGCTGAGCACTCTGCTGTTGGTGAATGGAGATCTCCTAACAAGGCGTACTAGGGCTCGATCATCACGGGCAGTAGTCTTCTTCGGTCTTCCAGATCTAGGCCTGTCCTTCACCTCGTTAGTTTGCCCATGTTTTGCAATCAAACGACTGATTACAGTATGGTTAATGTTCATCTGTCTGCCAATCTCTCTGCATGACATACCAGTGGTATGCATGCCTATGATTTGCCATTTCACACGATCACTTAACCTTCATCTTGCCATAGCGGTTCACAATCAAGAGCTAATTCTCTCTGTACAAATAAACCACGGTCATGAACACAAAATTCCTAATCTTGTCGCCTAAATCTGTATGTAATGTTCTACACCTCAAACTGGACTTTTACATAACTGAACACGTGTGCTGTTTCCCGCCACGCACGGACATCAAGCGGCGTGAAGTCATGCATGCATGTGCATTTCGTACTTGGAATTATGTCAGCTAACGCGGGGACAAAAAGTATGGCAGCCTAGTTGTACCATCATGTTTCTACGTTCTATTGTTTTTACTGGTGCTTAACTTTTGCACAGGTATATATATATATATATATATATATATATATATATATATATATATATATATATATATATATATATAATATATATATATATTATACAAACACTCCTGATGGTGCCTGTGATGATCAAATATATCATACTGACCCAGGTTTATCATACAATCATCTACACCAGTAGTCATTGACACATGTGGTCATCAGCTCCAGGTAAATTTAGTTACCAGTACATCAACCCTTTAATGGTCCAGCCCCAGCCCTCTGCAGTGGTCTTGATAAATGTCCATTTGCAGGCCAAGAGCATTTTAGAAAATTTACTACTGGAATGAGTGGCTCGATAATGTTATGGCTTATAAATTGTTACAAATTGACCCGCAAATGGACATTCAATAAGGAAGAATTTAAATTTTCTTGACAAATCCTGAATATGAAAGGGTTAAGTAATAAGACCATTCATGCCCCACCTGTGATAGGCCATGCTTTAACACTAACTTATATCAGCCATAGACGGCTTCGGCAGTGGTCTTGAGAAATGTCTATTTGCAGAGCAAGAGATTTTTTTTAAATTTACCACTGGAATGACTGGCTCGATAACTGAGCCAGTCATTCCACTGGTAAATTTTTTAAAGTAGTCTCCTCTTAGTTTGCAAATCAACATTTTCAATGAGAAAATTCAAGGGTTAAAGGGTTAAATAAGCCTAACAAACTCCTACTAGTGTTACTCATATACCAGATACATACAAGCCCATGATAAATAATCACCTCTTTTGGAGATATCCTTGGAGGTACTGCAGGAGGGGGATGCAATCCTGTAAAAGAAATAAACAACCTGTATGCTACTACTACTACTACTACTACTACTACTACTACTACTACTACTACTACTACTACTACTACTACTACTACTACAACCACCACCACAACAACCACTACCATCACCACCACTACCGCCACTACTACCACCACCACCACCACCACCACCACCACCACTACTACTACTACTCCCACGTGAACCGAAGCTACACTACTATTTGAAGTCACAGGCCAAATGACCCTTCCAGATTCTCCATCCATCAGATGACGTGACATGACATCATAATCAAATATGTGATGTGTAGGATGACATCATAATCAAGTCCGTCTTAAATGCTTAATAGTCCGACAAGTTGTACAAATTGTATGTCTTTACTATTTAATAAACATGCTGTTGAATATTTTGAAACTAATTTTATTGGCCGCTGGCTATTGCTTCCTATGGCAGCAACAACACCCAGTTAAATTAGTTTCAAAATATTCAACAGCTTACCTGTATAGTTTTCTGAAAATTGATAGTCAAGGAGTTCAGGGATCAATAAATCCCAACACTAGCGACGTGTGGTTGGAGCTTAGCTAGATGGGCGGGGCATAGCTAAAACTGGAAAAGTCCATTATGATCATAAATTCATGGACATTTTTTTGCAAACCACAAACATGGTTGCAATGCAACCATGAAGATTGCCTTTACAACTTTGTAATGAACTATGAAGCTTGACTTAAAAAATATAAAACTAGATCGTGCGGTCGATGATGCGTCATCGCAAATCTCCACGCTCACCGCTTTGATCTCTTGATATCCCCACCACCACACCCGTGGGGAGCCAACTGAAAATGTTCTCTTGCACTCCACAATCATATGGTAACTCAGCTAGCAAATTTGGTTGAATTCCGTCCACCAGTTTCGGAGGAGTTGCGTTACAATCAATTTCTGAACCTTTTTAACACTTCCCACCCCATGGAGGTGGAGCCAAAGACAAATGTTGTCACGCCATCCGCAATTATATGGGTAACACACATACCAAATTTGCATCTTTCAGTCAGTCTGTTTTAGTCTTGACGACATTGCTATTACAGTTGCTTGAATTCCACACAACGATTTGGGAGGAAATTAGGATTTTTGACAATTGGACCCTGCCTCTTGTCCCCACATGGGGGGGCGGGGGGCGGAGCCAAATGTAAATGTTGCCACGCAATTAGCAATTATATTCCAAATCTGGTTGACTTCCACACAGCGGTTTGGGAGGAGATAGCGTGAGGGACAGTTTTTAGGATATTTGACCCCACCCCCCAAGGTGTGGGGGGAGTAAAATCTAAATATTGTTTTGCAAAGCGCAATCAAATGCGTAAACCACATACCGAATTCGGTTACCTTCCACACAATGCTTTGGGAAGAGATGGCATGATGGGTGGATAGACAGAGACAATTATAATATCAGACTTTTTTCAAAATGTGGGGATAATAAATATTGAAGTTTTCACTCCCAAGTCAATGTGTCATCCCCTGCAAGAATGGGTGCAGTGTGATTAATCCAACATGAGATATGAACCTATGAAGTTGAGATTAATGCGAAATGTTAATGTTGAAAAAGTTTTTACCAATGACCTAAACCTTTTAACTTGAAGGTCATTGTGCCATGGCCTCTCATTATAAGATGGTAGGTGTCACGGTTTGTATCCAGTATGATTACCAGAAACATGAGATATGAATTAAGTTGAGCTAAACGCAAATTAGATGCTGCTTCCGCCAATATAACCAGGAGGGTGTAACAATAGCATGTTTTGCTTCATTCAGTAGTTTTTCATAATCTAAGTTTTTCACCCAAAAATTTGACGGATCAAAATTCAGAATGGAAGATCTAGAGCCTATCATCATAGGATCCTTTCAGCTCAATTTGTAAGAAGAAGCGGTTTGACAATTTCCGATAAACTTTTCAAAACATCTAAGATTTTCACCCAAAAATTTGATGAATCAATATTCTGAATGGATGTTCTATCACCATAGGATCTGCTCAACCCAATTTGTTTGAAATCGATCAAAATGCTGAGGAGAAGCAATTAGACAATTTCTGGCAAGTTCTTCATAAAATCTAACATTTCCACCCAAAAATTGACAAATCAAAATTCTGAATGGAAGTTCTAGAACCTACAATGATATGACAATTGTAGGCAAATTCGATTGAAATTGGTCAAATTGTTCAGGAAAAGAGGCGATTTGACAATTTCCAGTAATTTTTTCATAAAATCTAAGATTTTCACCACAAAAAATGATGAAACAAAATTCTGAAGGGAAGTTCTAGAGCTTATCACGATAGGATCCTTTCAGCCATAGTTGTTTGAAATTGGTCAATATCATAAGGATAAGAAGTAATTTGACAATTTCCAGTACATTGTAAATAAAATCTGAGATTTTCACTCAAAAGATGTACAAATCCAAATTCTGAATGGACGTTCTAGAGCATATGACCATAACATCCTTTCAGCCCAGCTTGGTTGAAATTGGTCAAAATGGTAAGACGCAATCTGAAAATTGTCAGTAAATTTTTAATAAAATCTCAGATTTTGACCCAAAAAATTGACAAATCCAAATTTTGAATAGAAGTTATGGAGCTGATCCCGATAGGATGGTTTGACCAAAATTTGTTGTATGAAAAAGCAATGATTAATCTTTGAGAGAGAGAGAGAGAGAGAGAGAGAGAGAGAGAGAGAGAGAGAGAGAGAGAGAGAGAGAGAGAGAGAGAGAGAGAAACTCTGCAACAGAATCACTAACCGGCTTCAAAGCGTAATTTTAAATCCATAGACATACTCCGTCCATGCTGAGAAGGGCGAGGTGGCAGTTCAGGCGGCTGTATAATACCAGGATCGGACACCTGCTGTACCATATGTGGTACTATCCTGTCCGGCACAGACAAGCCCTCTGATTGACTAGATCCAGGAAGAGGCAGGGGCTGCAACTGCCCTGGTAGAGTGGCTGAGAAAAAAGCACATTAATAAATACAGGACCTAATATTAAAACACGATTCTATTAGTACAATAGCTCGATATAAGATGACACGTGAAATAACAAGAATTCCGTGGAATTAAATGTTTCACCTGTCTCCTGTGACCTCCATGTTATCATGTTGCTTCTTAACATTATAGGTAACAATGTATCCAAGTTTAGTTCCAATAGGATTAATCAATCCTGAAAGATAAGCTGAGAAGTTTTGCTAACCGCAAAAACTTAACATTAAAAAAGTTTTGTATCACAGTCACAGTAACCTTGATCTTTGACCGTGTAGCCAGGTTTAGTTGCAATAGGACTAAACAATTCTGAACTTAACATTGTTGCTGCCGTCGTCGGAAAAGTGCTACATATGTCTTGCTTTCTGCTTCACAGTATGACTGGCTTGTGTATCGATCAAACTAAGACATACAAATAAATTCATCACAGACAACAACAGCAGGCAACATGGGTTACATAGCACATTCTGATGCAATAGTTAGAATGACAGGATCCTTTTCTTGCTAGGCCACGCCCATGGCTAGCTAAACTCCACCCACATACATGTGTGAATCGATTTTAACCCTTTAACACACATATCCGCCAAAAACAGCTTCTGTAGAGCCAGACATTCCAGTCGTAGATTTTCAAAAAATAGTCCTCTTTTGTCCTTCAAATGAACATTCCTCAACCCTTTAACACTCATATCATCCAAAAACCGCTTCTGCAGTGTTCTTGAGAAATGTCCATTTGCAGACTAAGAGAAGACTATTTTTGATAATTTACCACCGGAATGACTGACTCGATAACCGAGCCAGTAATTCCACTGGTAAATTTTCAAAAATAGTCTTCTCTTGGTCTGCAAATGGACATCTATAAAAAAAATTTGGGTTAACAGAGTGGCTATGAATATCCTACTAAAATCAGCTTTCTTAGATTTGATATCTCTTTGTAATGAGAATATTATCTTGGAAGCGAGAAATTGTACTTATTCTAATTAAAGCTGAACCATGATTCAGGCAGTGAGCAACTTAATTTGTACATGCCACAACCATTTGATATCCCTCAACAACAATGCCCGAGAAGTCAAGGAGACTAAAAAATGGAGGGATCCAATCTGTCACTCAGGTATCCGATCTATAATTAAATATATCATGTTAGCTGACATCACAATCATAATGACATAGTTCCATCATGAGATCGAAGTCTGCAACTCAAGTGTACAAATTATGTCTTTGATGAATTTACAATTTAGTAAACATTCTGTTGACTATTTTGAAAAAAATTTGACTGGGAACTGTTGCGGCCATAGGCCTATAATCATTGAAATTGAGATGTTGTGAATTCAGGGATCAAAGTATATAAATCGATTTCAACTCACGGACAAAGTGGGTGGAGTGTAGCTAGAAATGGATACCTCCATTCATATGTTCTGTGTTAAGAATAAGAAAATAATTGCTCATGACTGAAAGCCTATACATGCACAAACAGCTCAGCTCATAAATTGTTTTGCGATCGCTTTTCAAGTTATTTCATGGCATTACTGTACATCATTCTATTCGCTAAGCAACTAATATGGGTTTTATTGCATGGTGCTGCATTACTATCATACACAGCTCACTAAATACTTATTAACTAAGCTAGTGCAATGCATTTCTAGAACTAAAAAGTTAACTGTTTCAAGCATGAACTATTAGAAGTAAAATTTCATGTCACCCATACAGGAAAGATGTTGAATATTTTTGAAAATAATTTGACTAGAAGAGCCAACAACAACAACAGCTAGTCAAACTATTTTCAAAATATGCAGTCAAATATTCTTTACAATGGTCAAGAAGAATAATGCATCAGGTATACAACGTGAAAGTGATAAACAAAAATATTCACATGATGCCAACAACACTGGCTAGAAATGAGTGCATATAAACTAACTCTCAATGAATCATTATTACCGAGTACCTGGGTACAGCATATGTTAGTCTCCGCAATCTTTTCATGGTCAAGGTCATAAAAATCAAAATTATTGCTTAGTGAATGTCTATTTGGGT
Source organism: Chaetoderma sp. LZ-2023a (assembly GCA_034401795.1). Taxonomy (NCBI): domain Eukaryota; kingdom Metazoa; phylum Mollusca; class Caudofoveata; order Chaetodermatida; family Chaetodermatidae; genus Chaetoderma; species Chaetoderma sp. LZ-2023a. Next base: position 49,818,639 of record CM067374.1, on the reverse strand, counting down.
GCCAAATGCTTATTTAAAAATAATGTTATGACTGGAATGAGTCTGCTATCAAGACAGTAATTTCTATGGTAAATTTTCAAAACTAATTTCTTGGCCTGCGCAAATGGATATTTCTCAAAACCACTGCGCTGCAATGGCTGGTTTTGGCGAACTCGACTATTAGAAGGATAACCTAATCTGAAGGAATCATGATTGCTAATTATCTGGGCATAGTAGATATTACATGTAGTCTCATTAATCTATGCTGTTATCTCCACATAGCATCTGACATTATAACACTGACTCAAACATGATTACTCCATAATGCCATTTCATATTCACCAAATGCTATACTACTAATGTCTTCCCCTTAACCATTAGCACACCGATGTCAATATTCTATCTTTTACTGTGTCAATATCAAAACAAACTGATGTACAATTTTCAACAATTTTGCTGGAAGATGTTGCTGTCTATGACAGCACCATCTGCCACCAAATTTGTTGAAAAATGTTCATCCGTTCATCTTTTAATTTAATTTGAAATTTTAAAATTTTGCCACCAGAGTGGTAAGGGTTAACCTGTATCTTTTCCAATTGAACTTACTAGATAGCCCAGCTTTCTTAGCGGCTATAGGTCTTGGACGGCTGATGAGTGGGTCATTCGTTACTACAGAGTCAGTATTTGCACGTTGCTTGGTTGGACTGAGCAATTCTGGGGGGTCTTGGGAAGTATCATAGGATGATGGATCTGTAAAAATGGTTCACAAACACAACACCAAGCCAATAAAACAGAAAACCAGCAACAAAATGCAACAAATCTACAATAATGGTGCATGCTTCCGGGCTTCTAAAACATATGCCACAAACATTTCAACATTTATTCCATAGCAACTTAGCTTTGTATATCTTACACGCAAGAGGAAAGGTAATTTAAAACAAGTAATTATATAAGATTGTAGTTTGAATTTTTTAAAAACCTTTACCACTCAAATTCGTTTGAGAACATTTCAATTCTCTCATAGAAAATGTCCATAAAGCCCAAGAGAAGACTGTTTTTGAAAATTAACCACTGGAATGAGTGAGCCGATTACAGTGGTAAATTCTCAAAATTAGTATTCCCTTGGCCTGAAAATGGTCATCTAAAGAGCATAAATTAAAATTTTCTTGATCAATCTTGACCATTAAAAGGTAAAAAACAATGTGTCAATTCAAATATCTTTTATTTTACAATCTCTATGCATCTATCTGACTATCTGGAAACACCTGATTTGATATTTTACAAGCCCAGTAGCGCTACTGACAATATATGCCATGTACGATTGTGTAAAATAAAATCAATAATTACAACAGAACACATATAAATATCAGTACCAAGCTAAAGCTGTGCACTAATACAGCATAGGAAGCTACACACATCTACACAAAGCAAGCAGGTATATTACAAAGCTACATGTATGACTACTGACTAATAATCTCACTCCAATCAATGTGGTAAAAGGGAGGTAGGTACCGTTCTACTACAGAACATTTTTAATTTACACACAAGTAGAAATAAGATAAATTTGTAGGTGTACCACAACCGAGGCGAACCACTGCATGCTTCTAATAATTATTCAGCATACTGCAAATTCTTTTAAATGATTTTTTCACTTTTCAGGGGACAAACCTAGTAAAAATGTTGTTAGATCCTACTGTACATAATGTAATCACGAGAGCTCTTGAGCTACACAATTTGAACCAAGTTCACGCAGGCATGATAAAGTTATTCTCCGGAAACAATATTTGTATACATTCTAACATTTCTAATACTATGTTCCAGAAATAATTCTAGATGTACAGAAAGATGAGGCCTAATTCCGAGCCCCTGTGAGTGTTAGTGACACCGATTGACAAAAATAATGATTTGTAAAGTTACCACTCATAATATCCAAATGGCTTATGCAGTGATCTTGGGAAATGTCCAATTGCAGACCAAGAAGACTATTTTTTTTAATTTACCACTTGAATGACTGGCTCGTTAACCGAGCCAGTCATTCCAGTGGTAAATTTTCAAAAATAGTATTCTCTTGGTCTGCAAATGGACATTTTCTATGAGATAATTGGAATATTCCTCAATAAATTTGAGAGTTAAAGGGTTAAAGCAAGCTTCATAGCAGCAGAATGGTGCTTTGTAATGAGTTAGCAAAATCCGTATATTTATTTGTAACTTTACAAAAGAATTATTTTTCAGAACAATTCTCCTCTGCTATAAATATTTTCTCAAATGTAAAGTGAGTAACCTCCCTTGACCAGATGCCGCTGCATGTGAGTGTGCGTGTGTGAAGTACAAGTAATATAACAATGGCTGACAGAGAGCGCGGGAGCGGGTGAATGCGTAAAAACATAAAACTACTACACTAAAAAGTCTGATAAAGAATACAGTCAAACGTATCTATTGCCACCGTCTCAAAAAAGCATCCGCTTTTGTTTCTACGAGAATTCTTAATACTTACCAGATGTACTATTATGATAATGTCTATTATCTAGTCTAGCTCAAAATAAACAATTAAAACTCCGCACTCTCCTGGTCCTGCCCATACTGTGTCCGGGAATTACCACAGCCGCAGGTACCGAGTCAATTCCCAATCACAGTCAGATTCGTCTTATATTTGCCTTGGCAAACTGCGAAAGCAGCTCAGCCTCACCTCAGCGGGGCGGCTGAGGCAGGGCCATAGTACATCTGGTAAGTATTAAGAATTCTCGTAGAAACAAAAGCGGATGCTTTTTTGATTCTACTTCGAATAATACTTACCAGATGTACTATTATGATAAACTCCGGATTTCGACAGCCAGGAAATGCCGGTGGGAGGAGGTGAGGCCCGAACCAGCACTCACCAACCATCCAACAGAGAAGGTTGTGAAGAGACTAAAACCCTGGCATACGCTTGGGTTCTGCTATCTGACTCATAGAGTGCTAAACTTCCATGGTCTAGACCGCGCTCCCCCCCCCTCTTTTGTCCGCACAAAACCAGAGGGATGTCCATGGGGATGCAACACCCACCAGACCCGTGTCAGCCCCAAGTCTCAGCTAGGGCAGTCCAGTAGAGTGCAAAGAAGCTACTACAACTTCAATATTTGAAAAAAACTATCAGTATATCGATTAGATTTTCAAATTGGAATGAGTCTCATGTCTGTATGAGAGGATAAATATACTCTTGTACCAGACTATTTACTTACTCAGTCTGGTATTTCGACTGGAAGTAAACATATTATTATAGTCACTTAATTAATGTAAACACTCACCATTTTTGAGTGGCTGATCTGTTCTTGATCATCACAGGAGCTAGGCCCAATCCACGGTCGTACTCAGTCATGTGCATAGCGCTTGGTAAGTGTAGGCGGAAGACTTTTGTGATGTGTGCGAAGTAGTGGTCGGACGTGGCTTAGTTTAGGTTTGACAGATTGGCGACGGCTACTGGATTAAGTGTGCTGGAGATGTCGCGAAGGTAGAAATCAGTGAATGACGACTCGGCATGCCATTGTGCTACAGACATCACCTGCTCTAATGAGACACCCTTATAAAGGGCCGATGATGCTGCTAGTGCTCGGACCTCATGGGCATTCGCACGATCAATCTGCTTTCCTGTAGCGATCTTGTGCGACATCTGAATAGCGTCAACTATCCAACGAGAAATAGTATCTTTCGAAGCACGTAAATGGGGAGCTTTGAGACATAACCACAGAGATTTCGGGTCGTCTCTCCACTCAGAAGTACGTTTCTTATACATCTTGAGACATCTGACAGGACACCAAGCACAAGAATTTGGGTCATGTCTAGTTAAACTTGGCAAATTGATCGGCTGTCCTGGATATTTAAGTGACTGATTCTTTGCCAGGAAACAAAGACGTGGAAGTAATCTTAAACCTTCACCCGTGACGACAAAACGGTCTTGTTCGGCAGAAAGCGCATGAATCTCGCTTCTCCTTCTCGCCGACGCTGCTGCAACCAAGAAAACTGATTTAATAGTTAACAGTTTAATGTCAATAGATCTAATCGGTTCAAAGGGAGCATGCCCTAAAACCTGTAGAACAAGAGATAGATTCCATGATGGGATAGGAATTGGCTGTCTGGGTCGCAGATTGCTCATTCCTTTGATAACTTCATTCAAGGTGTCATTCTCCACTCCCTCAATGGTGAGACTGGGAATGACCGAAGCTAATGCAGACTTATATGCTGCTAGGGTAGAAGGTACAAGTTTGTCAACTTCGTATAAATGACAGATAAAATCTGCTACGTGTTGAACAGATGCAGAAAAGGGATCAATATCTCTTCTCTCACACCACTGTGCAAATTTGTTGATTCTATAATTATACGTCTTTGTGGTTGAAACTCTTCTGGCTGAAGCAACAAACTTCGCTGCTTGCTCAGAAAAGCCATCCTCAATTGCACGCTGCTTGACAACATCCATGCAGTCAATTTGAACATTTCTGGTCTGTCGTGAAGGTACAGACCCTTGTTCTGAGAGATTACATCTCTTGTGTCTGGAAGAGGGATTGGACTGCAGACCAGAAGGTCCAGCAAATCCGTAAACCATGATCGGCCTGGCCAATAAGGTGCGATCAGTAGTACTTGGCACATCCCCTCTCTTATCTTTGCCAGAACTTTCGGGATGAGAATTGTTGGAGGATACGCATACGCGTACATCCCCTTCCAACTTATCGCCAGTGCGTCTACTGCTAGAGCTAACGGGTCCGGGATCGGTGACACGTAAGTGACCATTTTTGCGTTTAGATTCATCGCAAATAGGTCGACATTTGGCTTGCCCCATTGTTTGAATAGAACCTCCGCTACCACTTGGTTGAGCTGCCATTCCGTCGGACGACAAACCGTCCTTCGACTGAGAGCATCCGCTAAGATGTTCAATCTTCCTGGAATGTGTGCTGCCCGAAGAATAATATTCCTCTCTTGGCACCACAGCAGAAGGTTCCAAACCATCATACACAACTCTGGTGATCTCGTCCCGCCTTGGCGGTTCAAATAAGACACCACTGTTGAGTTGTCTGTCCTTACTAGGACAATTTTGTCTTGAATTAGACTCTCGAACTTCTGCAGTGCAAATACCACCGCTAATAGCTCGAGCACATTGATATGTTTCTGCGCATTGGTCCGATCCCATTCCCCTGACACTGACTGATTGTCCAATACTGCTCCCCAACCCGTCAACGATGCATCCGTAAATATGGACATCTGAGGTTGAGGAGGTTGTAGAGGAACACCTCGCAGGAGATTCTGTTCCGATAACCACCACTGAAGGTGGAATATCAATGGTTCTTTCACTGGTATCCTCAGAGATAACGGATCTGTTCTCTGTGACCAGAACGACATCAAATACATCTGAATCGGCCTGCGCCTGAGTGCCGCATATGGCACCACCTTCTCCAATGATACTAGCAAACCCAGTATTCTGAGAAATTGACGCGCCGTCAGATAGGCTCCTAGAGAAACCGACTCCAACACTGCAATCAGGCTTCTGACTCTGCTCTCCGCCGGAAAAGCTACGCCGTCCCTGAGATTGAAGAAAATTCCCAGATAAACAAACTCCTGGGATGGAGTCAGTTCTGATTTCTCTAGATTCACAATCCATCCTAGCTTTTTCAACAAGTCTAGGACTACTATCAGATTGCTGCGCAGAGTGACTGGATTCCCCGCCTTTAGCAGCCAGTCGTCTATGTAAGTGTGAACAGCTATGTTTCTCCTGCGAAGTAAAGAAGTCATGGCGAGAACCACCTTGGTGAAGACCCTCGGAGCCGTGGTCAGGCCGAAGGGAAGAGCATTGAATTCCCAAACATTGTCTTGGAATGCAAATCGCAGGTACTTCTGAAAAGGAATTGACATTGGAATATGAAAATAAGCATCCTTCAGATCTATCGATACCGCCCACATGCCTTTCCTCAGCCCTGTCATTACCGCTGCTACCGTCTCCATCTGAAATCTGGGAGAAAGAATAAATTTGTTCAACGGTTTGAGATTGAGAATTGGTCTCCACCCTCCGGTACGCTTCGGAACTAGGAACATGATCGAATAGAAGCCCAGCGATGACTGATCGGTGACTAGGTGAATCGCATTCTTCTGACGAAGCGATTCTATCTCTGACTGAATGGCGACTAGACGGTCTAATTCCCTTGGAATAGGAGTCCATATTGGAGTCGAGGTTAACGGAACTAACGATTGATGGATGAGCCAGTCCGGATCGTAGCCGTTTCTTATCCACTGACAGACTAAACAGTCGCGCACGACCTGTTCCCATTGGCTTAGGAATAGCTGAAGTCTGCCTCCGACGGAAAGAATCTGCACACAGTTGTCGGTCGAGATTAGCCGACAAGACGCTAAATCGCTTGGGTGAAGATTCTCGACTCCATTTGTTTCCAAAGCCGCCGGTATTGGTTCCGCCGGAAACCCGTCAGGAACGAGCCCCACGGCCGCCCCGCGGCTTCTTGTGGTATGACGGTCCGGAACCGCCGCCACGGCTATCCTTACGGTAGCCGCCTCGGCCCGAACCGCCACCCTTCCTGTCGTCCTCATACGGCCTCTTACTAGAGGGCTTGTATGCGGACGAACGGCCAGGTCCTTGCGATCCGGATGGCCTATGGGCATCACGGCCAGAAGGACGGAAGGGCGATCTAGGACGCTGTCTCTGCTGCTCCTGCCTATGCTGACGGTAGGACTGTTGCGGCTGAGTCCTCTTGGTCGACTTCCACGACTTGCCGACCACTTCTTGCTCCGCCACCATTGACGCAACCTTAGAGAGCGCTTGTCGTGCCGAGCCGCCGAACAAGCCTGGACCTATGAAAGGCGCAGAAGATAACGCAGCCCTCATCTCCGGTCCTGGTTCCACACAATCGAGAACCATTCTCCGTCGCTCTGCTAAAGTTCTCGTGATTACCCTGGCCAGGCAATCCTGAGACAGGCGCATGGTGTCCCGAACAACTCCGGGAGCAGCCTCTGGCACCTGTCCGCCTTCCGCCGTGCAGTCCAGCATACCCTGCAAGACGGAACACCCGTGCGACAGCGCAGCCATGGCTGCCCTAGCCGCATCTTCAATGAGCGTGAGCTCATTGAACGGGTCTTTGTTGGTCTGAGAAACCAAAGGACGTGACCGCCCCTTGGCTTTCCCAGCCAACGGCCTATTCAGCGCCTCACGTTCCGCAACGGAAAGCCGTGGAACCCTGGCATACTGATGATAAGCCTGCTCCGGAAAGCGGACCCTACTCCTTATCCCCTTCGGGGCCTTGGGCAACGCATAGTCTGGCTGAACCAGACGGTATGCCGCAACTTCCAACATGTCGGAAGTCTGCGTGTCCAGAGGGAGTGTAGGCATGGCAGAAGAGCCACTGGACAGAGCGCTAGCCGCACGCTCTGACATCCGTTCCATCGCCGGATCGCGCTGAGATCCTAGATCAGATGCCAACCCGAGACGATTGGTCATCCATCCAAGAACCTGCACCCATTCAGCTTCGGTGCAGAAAGCGGAATCGTCCATCAAAGAACTTCCGTTTTCATCCTCCCTCTCTCCCTTAGATGAGAGGGCCACCGACGATCCTTGCTGAACGCTACGATACACGTCTCTGCCAACACAGAGCGCATCCATAGCGCGACTAACCACGGCACCAGTATCCAACGAATCGCCAGATATGGATTCGCCGCAGTCCATCGGCTCCACCACGGGATCCGGGACTCCGACGGCCTCACTTACGGCTGGCACTGTCACTCCGATAGGAGCCGCACCTAACGCCGCCGGGATAGCCGTAGGAACCGCAAACCACGGCTCCGCCGGCATATCCGGTTGCACAAATCGGGGATGAAAAATGCCCGACGGAACGTCGACATCACCATCCGCCTGGCAAACCCGTACAAATCCCGAGGGCGACCCCTGGGACGTACTAGGCATCGCCGTCATCGAAAGATCCGGCATGCCGGAATCTTCCCTCAGCAGCAAATCTTCCTCCTCTATCGTCGGCTCTTGAGCCAAGGACAGAGAAGGGGCAGGTGCATGACCCTCAGCAGAACTAGCCGGACCACCTAATGGTTGTCCTGCACCAGCTTGCTTCACCGGGCCCGTGGACTGCAACGAGTCAAACATCGCCTTGAACTGGGCCGCCCATACGCCCAGTGCTGAATCCATCCTCTCATTCAGCCGGCCTTCCAGACCCATCAAGGAAACCTGCTGCAGCTTCACTGCCTTGTCCTTCTCAATACGCTCCAGCCTCGCCCGTCGATCCTTGTCAAACTCAGCCACCAACTCCGACGACCACTTGACGCACACGTCACAAGGGCTCCCGACCTTACACTTAGCGCACGCCACACAGTGATGACCAAGGTACTTCCGCTTCATGAACCTGTTGCACTTCCGGCACAACGAGTCCGAGTTCTTCGGTTTCTGCGAACACAGAGAAGAATTAAAACGCTGCACATGACAAGCAGTGACGAGCAATACGCACAATAGACTTGCTAGTTAAGATTCCTTAAACACATTAACTTTCTCTCAATTTAATGATAACAAGTCTTAGGCAGGAAATATTTGAAACTTTTTTGAGTGAAAAATTTTTTTTTTTTAAAAACACAACTCAGCCTTTAACTAACGTTAAACAACCAAGAATAAGTCGCCGATCACTACAAACACCCTCGACAACTAAGCGAGAGCTAAAATCGGCGACAACAGAGTGCCTGGATACACCAAGCCAATAACGACATAATCATGGGCGCCGCCATCTTGGCCAAGGGCGCATCCATCTTAGAGGAACCGAGTCGCAAGAGAAAATTAACCGAGTACCCGAATTAAAACTAAAAGTCAACGGGTACAGAAGCGACTCCAACAATGGCTACCATATATAAAAATGTGCCAATTTAAGGAAATTTCAAACAGTCATTATGGCACGAATGTATAAATTCTAGATTGATACAACCTGCCCCTGTGATGATTTCCCAAGTTCCTCCATGAAGCCAGCGATGGATTATAGAAAAAACACGCTAAACTAGCTTAATTCAATTAATATAGTGAGCTCAAAAACACGCGACTATCAATAAGCGCAAAATAGACGAATCTGACTGTGATTGGGAATTGACTCGGTACCTGCGGCTATGGTAATTCCCGGACACAGTATGGGCAGGACCAGGAGAGTGCGGAGTTTTAATTGTTTATTTTGAGCTAGACTAGATAATAGACATTATCATAATAGTACATCTGGTAAGTATTATTCGAAGTAGAATTATGGTGCCAAAAGCTATTGCATTTATGTTAAACAGATTTTCTTACAAAACTATCTATTTTTAGCGACCACTTTTAACCCTTTAATGCCCAAGCTGTCCAAAACCAGCTTTTGCACTAGTCTTGAAATATGTCCATTAGCAGACGAAGAGAAGACAGAAAATTTACCACTGGAATGACTGGCTCGATAATTGAGCCAGTCATTCCAGTAGTAAATTTAACAAAAAATAATTTGCCCATAGTCTACAGATGGACATTTGAGAAAACTGAGTCTTTTTACAAGATCTTACCATTAAATTTTCCGATAAAGTTGAGCTAGTTTTTACTGTATATCTATTTCTAGTTTAAGCTTTTCAACCTAAAGACTAGATACAGTAATTTGTCTAAGATGTCAGAAATCTACTGTTGAATAGTTAGAAGTTTATTGCAAGTGGCTCTCTGGAGCAGCAAAACTTCCAGACAAATAACTCACAAAATATGCAACAGATTATCTGAAATTGAGATACTAGGCTTTTATAAATGAAATCACTGAAGAGTTGTTGACTCACTGAAAACATTTATTTATAGATGATGTATTTGCTGAGTGGACTGTGACATTTATTTATAGATGATGTATTTGCTGAGTGGACTGTGACATTTATTTATAGATGATGTATTTGCTGAGTGGACTGTGACATTTATTTATAGATGATGTATTTGCTGAGTGGACCGTGACATTTGTTTATAGATGATGTATTTGCTGAGTGGACTGTGACATTTATTTATAGATGATGTATTTGCTGAGTGGACTGTGACATTTATTTATAGATGATGTATTTGCTGAGTGGACTCTGACATTTATTTATAAATGATGTGTGCTGAGTGGACTCTTCAAGGGAGATAATTCTGGCGAAGACAGATTTTACCGAAACTAAATCATGACCCGTCTATCCCTAATCTACTTTACTAAAACTAAAATTATGAGCATGGGTTAAATATATTCCGAGAAATTTGAGTCTTTCAAGGGAGATAACAATGGCGCATAAGGCCAGATTTTGTAGAAACAAAATCATGATTCATCGTCTATCCCCTAATCTATTCATAAAAATTAAGAGTGTAGGTTAAAAACATTTCGAAATATGGGTCCAACACGAAAATTTTGACAAATTTTAGTCTTTCAAGGGAAATAATTCTGGCGAATATGGACAGATTTTACCGAAATTAAGTCATGACACGTTATCTATCCCTAATCTATTCGCTGGAAGAAAAAATTGCGACCAGAGGTTACAATCTTTCCGAGACATGGCCCGGACAAAACAGATTAAATCATGACATGTCGTCTATCACTAATCTATGCGATGAAAAAAAATTGCAAGCATAGGTTTAAAACTTTCTCAGATATGACACAGAAATGAAACAGATGGATGGAGAGACAGACAGGCGGACGCCATCACATAATAATAGGAACATACTTCGTGCGGCCATATAAAAATGAATAGGCTTGAACTATGTAGGACAGCGCATGTGTGAACTTTGGTACCATAATAAGTTCTTACACTGTGTTTCACTTTCAGGATACAATAAACATGAGCTTCTCATGCTAACATATGTTTTTCCGGACACTCAACAGTAACACACACACACACACACGCACGCACGCACGCACGCACGCACGCACGCACGCACGCACGCACGCACGCACACACACACACACACACACACACACGAAATATGCTAACTGTAGGTCCAGGTAAGTTACTGAACACAAACCTTAGTGAATGATGGATAGAAGGGCAAGGCTGAACCTAAACTTCTCATATATCTATAATTAGGCTTGCGTGATTAAGTGATTAAATCAAAAATCATGATTATGTTTTAAATCGTGAATTTATACGATTAAAAATTAAAAAATCGAATAATCATGAATATTTTCTATTGCATAAAATATTTCAAAACCTAACTTTCAATTACTTTTTAATGTGATTGGTCATGAAAGATGACATTTTGCTTAATGAATGTATGCCAATTTGCAGGGCAAGAGAAGACTATTTTTGAAAATGTATTACTGGAATGCATGGCTCGATTCTCGAGCCAGCCATTCCAGTGATCCATTTTCGAAAAATAGTCTTCTCTTGCCCTGCAAATAGACGTTTTTAAACCCCCATTGCAATTTCCTCATTAATATTCTTTTGTTGTTATGTCTTGGTAATTTGTATCCAAGCTGATTAATCGAGTAATCACAATTATTTTTTAATAATCGATCTTGATCACTCAACGCAATAATCGCACAAGCCTATCAATAATATTCTTTAAAAGAAATATGGGAGTACTTGTTAGTTTATGAGAAGTTTAACTAGTAACTAGAAATGTGGACACCACTTAATAATTAGATTGTAAATGACATTTTATTCTAATCTATTGTCCGAGCTGACTCGAAATTCTCGCATAAAAGCACAGAATCCTCTTCTAGCGTAATCATTCACGAGCAGGATTCTGAACAGTAAACCGGTGCAACTTAGGATATCTGCTAGCCTAGGGCAGGTATTTATAAATTGCAATTCAGTACAATGTGTGATGTCTAAAATTATATATGAGTAATTTTCAATTATCATTAGTCTTGTAAAATTGAAAATAAATGTGCTTGCTGTATTACATTCCTTATTACTTTCCTCAGTATACTGACCTTGTTAGGTTGAGACTGACTGGTGGCTAAGTCTTATTTCAAAATCTTTAATATGATATGTATTAGTTGCTGTACAAGACAAGGTGGTAACGTAATGCCAATGACTCACCGGACAATGCCCTGCCACGATCAACTACATCCACAGGATGGCCATCAGGAGACATTCTCACAGCGACGGGATGAAGAATCTTAGAGTCCTGCAAGAATAAGAATGAAATTCCAGCATGCTAAGTTCAAGACAGCGATGCAGGAAAGCTGTTGAATTTTTTTAAACTAATTTGACTGAAACCTGTTGCTGCCATAAACAGCAACAACTCTGTGGCAAATCAGTTGCAAAATATTCAGCAGAATATTATTTACATGATAAAGAATTTCTCGTTTCTGGTCTGTCAGGGTTAATGTGCTAAATGACAATTCACCTTTCCAGAGCACCCACCCATCATATGACGTCATAATGAACTGCGCGATGTGTAGAATGACATCACAATGAATGACGTCATGAATGATGTCGATAAGTACGTCACGAACACATATTTGAAGACGGTCTATGCGTTGTTGTACAAATTGTTTGCTTTTACTATTTAATAAATATTCTGTTGAATATTTTGAAACTAATTTGACTGTGCTGTTGCTGCCATAGGCAGCAACAGCACCCAGTCAAATTAGTTACAAAATATTCAACAGCCTCCCTGTATAGTTTTCAGGAAATTGATAGCTAGGGCATTTGGGGATCGATCAATCCCAACACGGCGAGGTGTGGATGGAGTTTAGCTAGTGATGGGCGGGGCATAGCTAAAAATGGAAAGGACAATTCTAAATCCAAAGAATTAATGTATATGACTCTCCATATAATAATGAACATGTGTTTATGAATCACTTGTGGTATTCTAAGCAAGCTACACTGTATACTACATATATGCACTATATAAAGTCCATCAATTGGTCAAGTTAAAAAATATACCTTCTGCTGGTAGCTTGATAAATGTACACCTGTAGACAAGAATATTTTTGAAATCATAACACAATTTTTAGTTGCGACTGGCAGCTAGTATAAGTTGGTCTGATGGCTTGTTAAATTTTTCACACTGACAAACCTGTAGATGTGGCAATAATAATGTGTCACACACGTCTTTTACCAATCATGATCTGTTTGTAAATAATTTTACCGAAGGGAGTTGCTGCCAGATTTAGGGGAATATTTTCTAAAATGGTCACGTGTACTATTTATCTACTGCGAAAGTTGCTGTATGGGAACTCAAGATAAGAATGATTATAATAGCTGACATCCTTGAGGGAATACAGAAATATTTAAAGATATAACAAGACATTCACCTGGACCAAATTAAAATTTGAACCATTTGCATTTAAATAGACATAATGGATAATTTTTTTTAAATCCAAGATGGCCACAAAATAAATTGACAAATCAAAACTCTCATTTGATATATTGAAGCATACCACCGTAGGATCATTCCACCCACGTTTCATTGAAATCGAGCCATCATTAATAAATGAGTAGCGTTTTAAACGGTTAACGAAAATTTTCAAGAAATCCAGGATTGCTATCAAAGAATCAACAAACCAAAATTCTGAACAGCGGTTCTAGGGCCTGCTACGATAGAATCCTTCCAGCCGAATTTAGATAAAATCCACCAAGCAGCTAAGGAGATGCATTTTGACAATTTCCTGTAAATTCTTCATAAAATCTATGATTTTCACTACAAAACTTATCCAAGCAAAATTATGAATAAAATATCTGGAGCCTACCATGATAGGGTTATTCTAAAATTTTTTAGAGAAGCTTGATTGTGCTTAGTTTGTCCTGATGCAAACTTGTGTGCAAGTTTGAGTTTGGATACCAATACACAGTTTGTGTCTTCCTTTTATACTTTCCAAAAAGCGGCTACACGAGGGTGTGTGACCGGATTTGATTTTTGTAGCCGGATTAGACATTTGGTAGCCGGATTTATGGCTAGTGTAGCTGTTGATCAAGTTATGTAGCCGGGATTAGGTTATCCCGTAGCCGGATTGGCTTGGTATGTAGCCGGTAGAGGTAGCTACTGTAGCCGGATTTGGTTGAAACTTGAAAGTGTAGCCGGATTCGTATTGTGGTGTAGCCGGAAGGGGTAGCTACCGTAGCCGGTTTGGTTTGGATTTTGAGACAGTGTAGTCGGTTTTGTTTTCAAATGTAGCCGGTTGCAGCCATGTTTGTGCAGCCATGGGGATTTATAGTTTTCTGTTCAAAATGGCTACTAACGGGTGGTCATTATGTCTATTTGTGGCCGTTGTTATAAATTTAGTTTAAATTTATAGTCATCGTGGTCATAGTCTAACGGAAAGGTTTAATTGGAGTATAATTGGCAATTGAATACTGGTTAAAGTATTCGTTCCAGTGAGATCTTGACTCGTAGCGTTTCGTACCAAGTTTGGTTATACTCATCAGAGGAGACATAATATATAGGTGATATATCTTATCATCCATATTTTTGGATGGTTAATTTAGTCAAAAAAAGGTGTGAAAAGTTGTTTTCTTACCTTCAGTCCAATTCATTAAGAATGCGGAGCAAGTTGTCTGCAGACGTGCAGAGTGGACAGATGAATCTGTCCATAACTTGTAAATGACTAAATTGAGTGTGTGTGTAGAGACGTTGGTGTAGCGCAATGTTTATACGTACTTGTGACGTAATTTCAGGTGTGACGTCGGGTTAAGGCGTCATAAGCGTGACCAAGAGTAGGGAGTCTTGGCAACCAAATAATCAATTATAAGTTTTACTACCAAAGGTAGATGATGGTTACCAATCAGCGTGATTGATGCCGATTGGGTCCATGCAATGTAGTTGATGGATCCAGAATTTTTCACGGTCCTTGCGGAAAGCTGTGGCTTCCGTGCTATCAGGATCGTGACGTAACACTTCGATGATTCTGTGGTTGACATCTGTGGGTCCGTGGTTAGGGAGATTAAAATGTTGTGCTACAGGCGTGTCTTTGTTGTTTTTAATGTCCCTCATATGTTCTTTGATGCGAACTTGGAATTCCCGTTTAGTTTCACCTACATATGTACATATTGTTTACGGCATTGGTTACGGGAAAGTAGATAGATAACATTCATTGTGTGACAGAATGTTTTTGTTTTGATGAAATATTTTAGCCCAGTGTGCGAGATTTTGAAACATTTTGTGCTGTTCATGTTTTTGCAAAATAAGCAGTTATTTTTGGCGCATGGATGTATAGGGTTTGCTATGCTTTTCCATTTTTGTCCGAATTTCCTTGGGTCTGTGAATTTAGCAGTGACCAGTGTGTCCTTGAAGGAGGGATTGCGTCTGTGGCCAAAGATAGGTGTTTCTGTGAATGTTGCCTGATATTTAGGGCTGGACTGTAGTGTTGGCCAATGGCGTTTAATGATTTTTTGGGCTAATTTGCTGTGTTGGTGGAAATCAGTGATACATGGTATCCGAGTGTTGATTTCCTTGGTTGGTTTTGGCAAAAGTAGGTCTGAGCGGTTTTGTTGTATTGCTCTGTGCAGGCTGGTAATGAGGGTATCTGTTGGGTATCCTCTGATAACATAGTGGTGAACCATTTCATGGGCATTTTTGAGAAAATCTGTTTCTCTGCTGCAAATCCTCCGTAGTCTCAGAAATTGACCATATGAGCTCGCTTTTTTGGAAGAGTTTGGGTGAGCTGATGAGAAGTGTAGATACCCATGTGTATCTGTTGGTTTAGTGTAGAGGTCGAAGCCTAAGTGTCTATTTGGGAGGATAAACACTTTTGTATCCAAGAAATTGATGGAATCTGTGGATTGTTCTACTGTGAATTTAATCGTGGGGTGTGCGTTATTCATATGTGTTATGAATTTTGCTAGTGAATCGGAACCTTTGGTCCAGATTATGAAAATATCATCAATATAGCGATAGTATAGGGCTGGCTGTGTTTCAGCTGTCCTGAGTATTTTTTCTTCGAGTTGGGCCATAAAAATGATGGCATAGCTGGGTGCTAGTTTTGTGCCCATAGCTGTACCGCCAATTTGGAGATAACGTTCATCATTGAACTCGAAGTTGTTACATGTGAGCACTAGTTTGAGTAACGTTAACAATCTGCGTGGTGTTATGCCTGGACAGCCATGTGTTCTCAAATGTTGGGATACAGCTCTAAGACCCTCATTGTGAGGGATGTTAGTGTATAGTGATGTGACATCCATAGTAACTAGAATGGCATGAGGCGCTATGGCGCCAAAAATTTCTAGTTTGTTTATGAAGTCAGTGGTGTCCTGGATGTATGATATTAATTTTATGAAGATGAATTTTGATATGTTCATCGACAAAGCTACTGATGAGTTCAGTAGGGCTTCCATTGCCACTGATAATTGGTCTCCATGGGGTGAGTTGGCCATTCATTTTTTTATGAATTTTGGAAGTAGGTAGAACCTGGCTGTTCGTGGGTTGTCGGTTCTGAGACCGTTAGCTATGTCTCTTGTGATTTCACCACTGAGAATCATGTCCGTGATGGCGGTTTCTACCTTCTCTGCGTGGTACGTGGTGAGATCTGTGGTTTGTTTGGTATAGTAGTGAGTGTCACTAAGTTGACGAAGTGCTTCCTTTTTGTATGTTTCCGTGTCTTGGATAACAGTAGCCTGGCCTTTATCAGCTTTCTTGATGACAATAGTTTTGTCATATTTTAGCTGGTTGATAATCTTTCTCTGTGTGTTAGAAAGATTCTCACTATTGTGCCTTCGGTGAGCTTTTTTCGTTGATGTCGTGTTTGACGGATCTGATGAACGCATCTAGTGTGGCGTCATTACCTGGGTTTGGTGTCCAGGTGCTGGCTGGTTTAAATTTATGTGACAGTTTGTCCATAAAATTGTTGGTGGGATTATCGGTTGGGGTAATGGGTGTATCTGATGTGGAAATATTTCCGTTTTCCCAGTAGGTCGGTATGTAGGTGAAACTAAACGGGAATTCCAAGTTTGCATCAAAGAACATATGAGGGACATTAAAAACAACAAAGACACGCCTGTAGCACAACATTTTAATCTCCCTAACCACGGACCCACAGATGTCAACCACAGAATCATCGAAGTGTTACGTCACGATCCTGATAGCACGGAAGCCACAGCTTTCTGCAAGGACCGTGAAAAATTCTGGATCCATCAACTACATTGCATGGACCCAATCGGCATCAATCACGCTGATTGGTAACCATCATCTACCTTTGGTAGTAAAACTTAATCATTTAAAATTTTTGTTGAAATCTGTCAAGCAGCTAAGGAGAAGGGTTTTGAATATTTCCGGCAAATTTTTCATATAATCAGATTTTTACCCAAAAATCGACGAATCAAAAGCCTGAGTGAATAAATGTTCTGGAACCTACACCAATAGTGTCCGTCCAGCCAACTAGGGCTGAAATACATCAAGCCCTTAATGGAAGTAGAGTTTTGACAATTTCTAGGAAACTTTCCATAAAATTAATGATTTTCACCCAAAAAAATTGACCAATCAAAATTCTGTATACAAGTTCTGAAATCTAGGCCCATAGGGTCCTTCCAGCCACAGTAAGTTGAAATCCGCCATATGAGTAGCGTTTTGACAATTTCTTGTATATTTTTCATAAAACCTAAGATTTTGACAGAAAAAATTAACCAATCAAAATTCTGTATACACATTCTGAAGCGTACACCTATAGAGTTCTTCCAGCCAAATTAGCTTGAAATCCACACAGCGGTTAATGAGGAGTACCTTTTTGATAATTTTTCACAGAAAATTTAAGATTTTTAACACAAAAATTGACCAATCAAAATTCTGTATACAAGTTCTGAAGCCTACACCCATAGGGTCTTTCCAGCCACATTAGGTTGAAATCTGCCAAGCGGTTAATGAGGAATAGGGTTTTCAAGCAAAAGTTGATGGACAGACAGACACACGGTCACCTAGCATAAGCTCACTTGGCCTTTCAGGCCAGGTGAGCTAATAATACAGGAAGGTAAAACATTCTAGTAAATGGCTATAGAATAATTACCATATAGCCTTGTGCTTCTATTTCTTTTCAAAACAGTAGATGCCCAATAGTTTTCAATAGCATTATTAACAAGCATGCATCTACAGGAGCTATGACAATATGCAGCTTTATCAGAGATGTAAACAAAGTAGACCAACCGACTGAACGACATATAATAACTGAGGTCAAACTAATATAATCTCTGTTTTTCTTCATGTATATATATGGTCTCGGATATAAATGACAAGGACTGTCAGATATTGTACTGTTCTACTATAACACATTTATGAATAAATTCACCCAGTTCTGAAATAAAACTGCAACAACGTCATTATGCCTAATAACTGACCGGCTCAGGAGGCTTCATTTCAAAATTGACAGGTTTTATCACAGGCGAGGACACATCACTGGATGAAGGCGATTCAGCAGCGATAAACGTAGGAGGCCACTGAAATATAAACGCAGTCACACTATTATTATCATTAGTAATGGACAAATGCTGTGATGGCAGTGTTAATAATCATCATGCTTTAACATGACTTAAAGACTGTATCATGGAAGACTAACAGGACCTGATGAAATACGGTACGTTTATTCTTGACAGCTTGTCAAAAACAATAATGGAGGGATCTGATCTGTCACTCAATTAGCTTATGGCACAATCAACTGCATCACATGTTAGCTAACGTCACAATAAATGACATAGCTCCGCAACAAAAATTTAAGTCTGATACAACTGTGTCAGAATTCTACATCTTTGGTGAAAAAATATTGGGTTGAATATTGTGAATCTAATTTAACTGGAAGCTGTTGCTCCATTGTCAAATTAGATTCAAAATATTCAACAACTTACCTGTACATATAGTTACTATGAAGTTGGGATTCTGGGAATTCAGGTTTCAAAGTTTGAAATCGATTCAAAGACGTGTAAAAATTAATCGGAGCTTAGTTAGATATCGATACCCATAATCAGCAGAAGTAAATGTTTTGCCTGCACCATCATTGATAAACATCAGACCTCAGATCACACTAATTTTTTAGAATAAATAGGTTTACCTTGGGCGCAGGGTGGCATGAGGAGAATAATTATATAAAACAAAATGATCATGTTTATTTTTGTCAAAAACAGAGTTGGGTATTAATGTCAGTGACCGTAACCATTGACCTTGCGACCTCAATGTCATTGTGGTGGCTACTAGTCTCATAGGAAACCATGTAACCAAATTTAGTTCAAATAGCATCAACCTATCCTGAAATATATACTGACATTTTATAAAATGCAAAAACTTAATATTGAAAAAACAGTGTTTTATATGTAATTCACATTGACCTTGCGACCACCATGTCATTGGGCCGCTTCGCAACAGCATCCGGATTCTGAGCGCTAAGGGATATAATACAGATCGCTGAGAATAACTAGCACAGGGCAAGAAGATATCTTTTTAAAAAAGGGCCATTGTTATTAGGGGTGGGTATCGCGAATATTATTGTACCGTGATATATCACGATACACAGAGATTGTATCACAATACGTATCATGATATATTGTTCACTTTGAATGAAACATTTCGTCCATCATATATAATTAATTTCTAGTCATCTTTGTCACAAAAGAAAACGACCTGCCATGGATAGCAATCAGGGCATTTATTCTTTATCATTAGCAAGATCTGACGGTGGAAAGACCCAAGAAATGAATGCACTAATTGCTATCCACAACAAGTGATTCACTCCTATCAATAAGATGACTTAAAGAATCAATATATTAGTTTCATTTTCCTTTAATATAGATTCATGGTAACCATTTGATGGAGGTTTTTTGAACAGAGAACCGTTTTCACAAACGTAGACCATCTTCTGTTGCTCAGAATTACCCTAACAAGTGGTCCTACTTTACATCTGCTTCAGGTGATAAGTATCGGTTTGGGAGGAATGTATCGCGATAAATATTGTTAATGGCATTGTATTGCGATACAGCTACGTATTGATAACACCTCCCAACTCTAATTGCTATGACTGTAACCAGTCATACCGAACAGAGAACAGTTTAATGATCACATTTCCCATTCTTTAACAGCTAATTCATCATAAAAGGTGAGATCTTAATTGGTATATGTTACTAATAGTTATTGATACCACGCTATGACTACTACAAATAAGAGTACGTTTTCCCAGTTTTATTGGTTGTTCTAATAGAGGGGTGTGTTGGTAGTTGTGAGCGACATGGGTGTGGTGGTAGTTGTATTTCCTCACTTGACTAGCTGAAGGTGACGTGGGACTGGCCCGCTTCAACGTGCTTCCAGGAGGAAGGTCAGCAGCAAATGGCTCATCTGCGAACAAATAGTGGGGTTAGATTTAGAATAATTTTAGACCAATGAGAGACAAATGGCATATATTTATTGCAAATCTGATGTTGATATTCAAACCTGACACCATTATTAAATATAAATTTGGCTAGCGGTTAAAAACAGATCTGTATGATAGGTAGTATGTATGCTATAGGTTAATCATGCTGAGATTACCATAAGTACAATTTGAATGGCTAAAGCAGCTCCAAATTCCAGCCAAATTAGTTACAAAATATTCAACATCTTATGTGCTAGGGTTCTTTCAAAATTAAGTTACCCAGTACTTAGCTTTCAGGGTAGAGATGGCTTAATACTGGGTTGCTCAGCAAATGTTTATTTACAGGTCGAGAGAAGACTAGTTTTGAAAAATTAACACTGGAATGACTGGCTTCTTTATTGAGCTAACAATTCTAGTGGCATATTTTCAAAGATATTTTTCTCTTGGCCAGCAAATGGACATTTCTCAAGACCAATACAGAATCTGTTTGGCCAGCTTAGCTATTAAATGATTATTATCCCCTTTAGCGCTCGAATTTGTTCAAGAAAATAAAAAAATTTCTCATATAAAGGTTACCACTGGAATGACTGGCTTGGTTATCGAGCCAGTCATCCAAGTGATAAATTGTTAAAATTAGTCTTTTCTTGGTCTGCTAATGGACATTTCTCGAGAACACTGCAGAAGCTGTTCTTGGATGATATGAGTGTTAAAGGGTTATGTGTAGCGTATGTTGTGCCTTACTTTCTCTCAGACAGATATCAGGCAGTGTGCAGCGCTAATTCACGAAGCTCTAATATCTTATTAAAATACGGTGTGCCACAAGGGTCCGTACTTGGTCCGAGATTTTTCACAGTGTACTCTGCCCCAATTGCAAACATAGCTAGACGACATGACCTTAATGTGCATATGTATGCTGATGATACTCAGCTGTATATGTCATTCAATCCTAACGTGCCTACACAGGAAGATTCAGTTCTTCAAAAGGTCAGAGAATGTGTTTCTGATATTAGTCTGTGGATGACCAGGAACAAGTTAAAGCTCAACCCAGATAAAACAGAGTTCCTGGTCATGTCAACAAATCAACAACGTAGTAAACTCACCACCACGGAACTGCGTCCGCCAGAACCATAGGTATTATTATTGACCAGGCTATGGACATGAATGCACATATACGATTCGTGTGTAAATCTGCATATTTCCATCTCTGCAACATCAACTCCATCCGAAATGTGTTAACACACCAAAGCACAGAGACACTAATACATGCCTTTATCACGTCACGATTAGACAATGGAAATAGTCTTCTTTCCAGTATTACAGAACAGTCTCTGAATAAACTGCAGGGTCTTCAAAATGCTGCGGCTCGCATTATCCTGAAGGTCAGGAAGGGGGAGCATATAACACCAATTCTAAAACATCTCCACCGGATGCCAGCCCGGCAGAGAATAGAGTTTACGCTTCTCCTCCTGACCTGGAAATGTTGCACAATAGAGCCGCCAAATACATACAAGACACCCTATGACCCAGGCCGCATACTTCGGTCTAGAGACCACCAATTGCTCTGCGTCCCACGGTCAAACGTGCGCTCCTGTGGGGATAGAGCCTTCAGTGCTGTTGCCCCTAAACTATGGAATAAACTGCCTCTTGCTATAAGAACATGCAAATCAATAGAAAATTTCAAGAAAACACTTAAGTCTCACCTATTCACAAGCGCCTATGAAAATTAGTTTATCGAGATATGGCGCTATATAAATGCTGTATTATTATTATTTTATTACTTACCATTAATAAGAGTAGCATAGGGCATAAGAGAGGGAGGTAAGTGGTCAGGCAACTCTATCTCATTTCTCCGTAACACGACAAGATGCATAGCTGTACAGAACTCCTCTAATGATAAAGCACCATCTTTATTAAAATCTGACAGTTGCCTGTAAAACAGCACCAAGAGCATCACAAGTACAAATGCAGAAATGATTAGAACACAATATGAGTAGTTACTGTACATCTTACTGGGAACTTACTGCGTTATCTTGAGAGCAATAAAGAATAATCTCTCAGTCTCACACTAATCACTAGGCTTGCACGATTATGCAATTTTTATAAACGCGATTATTTTAAATAAATATTGGTGATTATTCAACTAATCATAGACAGTACTGGTGGTGTGGCTTGGGGAGGCATCAAGCTTTCAAAACTGCTAACATTGTCAATATCCGAAAAGAACTACAAAGCTAACATGTAATTCTAAAAGAAAGAAAATTGGTATCACTGGCCAGACCACTAAAACGCTTCCAGTCTAGGTGTAAGATAGAAATAGGCAATCAGAAATCACAATTTAGCAATCAGAAATCACAATTTATATGCTATTATAAACATTAGAGTACGATTTCTGAACACAATATTGATACAATCTAGCGAGACGTGAACAACCATGAGAAATGAAAATTGAGCTGGGTGTGGCTTAGTGGTTTTCATGTGGCGGTCATTTAGTTTTCTGAAGCAACATATTTCTCTAACCGGTTTGTCTACATTTTGGTCAAACATAGATGCTATTGACTACAATCATTACAACAAATCTGTATTGTGCAATATTTTATTTTTAACAAAGGAGTTTAGTTTGAAATAAAGTGATATTAACTCTTTGATCCCCAAAAAGAACAACCTTTCTGTGGCCAAAGTAGGCATATACAAATATTACACAAATTCATTTGATAGCGCTGACTTTAACTTGACTGATGCATCATTACGAAGTAAAAATGTGATGACAGTCTTGAACTATTGACCTAAAAGACAAAGCCGTGTTCCAACAATTTTCAGTAGCATGCTCCAAATGAACAGTAAGTTGTCGTATAAGTGTCAATGTCAGCACGTGTACACTCACAAGTGGATGGCAACAGACACTTTTATGTCTTCTGCAGTGGTCTTGAGAACTGTCCATTTGCAGACCAAGAGAAAACTATTTTTGAAAAATTACCACTGTAATGATGAGCCAGTCATTCCAGTGACAGATTTTCAAAAACAATCCCTCTCCTGGTCTGCAAATGGACATTTTCTAAGAGAAAATTAAGATTTTCTTGAAAAATTTAAGGGTTAAACGGTTAATTAGCCTGATGATTCATTTAATTTCTTTTTAAATTTCGATTATGGCCATTAAATTACAATCAATTGTTGTACAATTTGTTTAAGTTGGCCCGAAATTTCTAGTATTTTCTACAAGTGATGATACATGAAATTCACCCGTTTGTCATGGATGCTAATTCTATCGAGAATGGAGGACTATCGAGGCCAAATAACATATTGAATGACTCAGAACATACTTGGAGGGATAATGTAGGCAGAACCTGTTTATATAGGGATGATTCATGAACAGAGAAATAGAGACAACCACCGGCAATTCACCTTTCCAGAGTATCCATCCATCATCAGACCTCGTATGATGTCATAATCAGCTCAGCGCTTGTATGATGACGTCATAATCATTACATCACAAAGGGTTCCATATAGACCGTCACCAAATCTCAAATGGTCCGATACATTGCATGAATTGTATGTCTTTGTAATTCTTTGATATTTAATAAGCATGCTCTTGAGTATTTTGAAACTAATTTGACTGGGCGCTGTTGCTGCCTTAGGCAGCAACAGCACCCAGTCAATTAGTTTCAAAGTATTCAACAGCGAACCTGTGTAGTTTTTTTGAAATTGATATTCAGGGTGTTCAGAGAGCGATCGATCCCAACACGAGCGAGGTGTGGGTGGAGCTTAGCTAGAGATGGGTGGGGCATAGCTAAAACCAGAAAGGTCCATTGCACATGACGGCTTTACTATGACCATTCAATATAGCTTATATAATAATTAATTAATTAATTAATATATATTGATAGGTTACCATATTTTGGAAAGCTCATGAACCGGTAACTTTGACTTCTCAAAAAATTCTTTGGCTACATTTCCTGCCAAAAGAAAAACATACATTGTAAAGTTTTCATGGCATAGATATATGTATAAACGTGACATACATTCTCTAATATGAAACATATATACTTGAATTCTTTAGATATACATTCATATACGAGTGATGTGACATTGTTTGCTATAACCAGTAGCAATGTGCAAATGTTCATGTCTACGGAGGATCCCGAGCCTTACCCAGCTGCTCTTCTCGATGACCTTGATCTTTGATCTTTTGATCCCAAAATCAAGACAGTTTTAGTGACCCCAAGAGCAACCTCCTAACCTACATGTAGTTTGTTAAAAACTCCACCAGTTATTGCACTGGACATACTGAATGAACAGACAGGGCAATAGATGAATCCAGTCTATTGATCAATTCTAAGGCTTTCTGGGCAGGGGTGTCCGGTTGCATTCGCAGAACATGGCCAAACATAGACCATCTTTGTTGCGTCCCCTTCACTGAGTTGTATTGTATTCCACATAGGGTATAATGCGTGGTTGGAGATTATACTGTTCGGCTAGCGATGTGCGATTATAGTACAAAGGTGTTTGTGGTGACAGGCAGTAAGTTAATTTAGAACTGCCATAACAGCTCCCCAGCTGGTACAGTTGTACAGCATCAGAGATACACAGGGCAAGTCATATAATTAGATGGATCTAGTTTACGAAAAAGACTGGAGAGCAATGTTTCCCGTGACGCAATGTGCACCGATGTGAGAGGATCTGCACATTAGTGGATCGAGGATAGTGCTCTTCATACAGTCCTCCCCGCCACGCACTGGAATACATTTGTCACAGACTTCGTCTGTCGCTGATAGGTGTACGTGGGTAAACTTGGTCTTGGCTTCACATTCTTGTGCTCTTCTGCAGCTAATGGGAGGTTATCGAGAGGCTCCTTTTCTTCATCTACATGTATGAGGTCTACATAGTCTGCATACGCCATCTCTAGTGTGAGGGCCAGTGTAGATAGTGGTGGGTTTAGTGGAGTGATCTCACACAGATGAGAGGGCTGCTGGATGGTAGCATGTAAACAATAGGGGAGAGGCCATCTCCCTGTGGAGAACCAATGGAGGTCTCGATTTGCTGCAGACTCCACATTTTTTACTGACACTTTCAACTAGATATTTGCCAATTTAGCAGTCTGACTAGTCCTAGCTCATCGCCATTACAGCCAGTTTGAGGCAATACATCCAGGATCATTGATCATTTGACGGGGGGTCGAAGGCCTGTGACATGCCGATGCCCATCTTGTAAGTCACAATGCTTTGGATATGACTACTCACACAAGCATTTGCTGCCTCCGTATACGACATTGCACAGCTGCATACTCATTTAAAGCTGCTCTGGTAGGCTCCAATAAAGCTGTCACTTTTTTCGGATGTGACAAGGTGTCACATTGGACAAGATCTTGCAGATGCTGTTGGGGAGCACTATAGGCCACATGTCTCAAGAGGGTGGTCCAGAAGACTTCTTGGGGTTGGGCAGCGTGATAAGTACAAGTATGAGTAATACACTACTGTACAATAACATGAAAACATAGTCAAACACACACAAACATTTAACATAAAAGTCAAATCTATTCTACAAGATAATTAAGTCTACAATTGAAATACATACCAGTAATAATACCAGCCAGGTCTGGTTGCATACATTTAAACTGGTGGACATAATACTCTCGTTGTTCCTCCGTTATACTCCAAACATCATCGACACTGTCAGCTTCTGAACTGATAGAGGATGTGTCAAATGTTCCAGGGTCTAAATGGTCCCAGGTCTTCTTGGTACCGGTTCCAAGCAAGCCTGAAAGTCAATCATACCACTAACTTAGCAACTGGTGCATAAATTCAAATGAATTAACTAAGATGAATAAGAAGACAAGGTAGGATTCATCATAACCTACATGTAGCTCACATAGCACTCAAATGAAATAGATGGATCAATTTCTAGCTATGACCAACCCATTTCAATATAAGCTCAGCCCACCATTTTACACATTTTGGAATCGATTTGAAAGCTGAATTCACAGAATAAAAATTTCTAGGTAACCATACAGTTAAGTTATTGAATATTCTGAAGATGATTTGCCATAAGCCAATGTAAGATTACCTTTCTAAACCGAACATACACTTTGTGCTCCTAAAAGTGATTTATTTTGACAAACTTGTATTTAACAAAGATTCTTTGATGGGCTGAAAAGTATCGATGACTATGACAAAAACTGTATTTCCAAAATCAACATCAGTGATCCTATGACAGAAGAGAATTTGTGAGTACTAAGTCTTGATTATCTATGGGTTACCAATGCTTGGTTAGAACAACCTGTTGACTAAATCTATTTGAAAGGGAAACACGTTATTATTTGTGTGATGAACCAAGCCTCTTGATTAGAGACATTCATGAAATTATATAATAGCTACGGAGAATTCTACTTTGACGTTTCATTATCTCATCTAAAGCGAAAGTCACTTCTGTGAAATATTTTCAAAAATACAACTTTCATTCCTATGAGCTATATACCATGGCGCATACTAGATGTGGGTTAAGTCAGGTCTGTGAAATCAGTTTACTTTTTCAAAGGAAATGAAAGATTTAAATGAAGAGGTAATGAAAGCAGCTGTGCTAAAATTGAAAGAAAATTACAATTTTTGCTTACAGTACAGCTCAGACTTAAGTTAATATGTCCTGAAAACAAAAATGCCCCAGACAAAAACAAAAATGCGCCAAGAAGAAAACAAAAACATAGGCGAAGAAAACATAAATGTGACACGAAGAAAACAAAAACGCATCAGGATGAAAACAAGAATAGTAAAAAATATTTTAGCGCACCATAAAGTATCAGTAAGAGTTTGGAAACAAAATATGAACAGGACTAGAGAGCGTGTCATGTCTTCAAAATACCCGGTGCATTTGTGAAAAACATAGGCGCATTGACACATGCTTAGTAAATTGGAGTGCCTGTGAGTTTTGGCTCGTTAGAAGTCGCAACTATAATATTCTTGAAGTCGGTGTTAACCATTCGAATTGTCAGTTCTTGCTGTTCACGAACAGATTCAACAAGAACCCTCCGATTCGACAACGGCACTGGAAACGTGTCCCCAAACAAAATTTCCACTCCCCATCAAACGAGGAGTGGAAATCTTGTTGGTCAATGCTAAACTGTTCTCACTGTGGCAGTCTAGAACACTTTCAGAATGTTGTTCATGGATGGCGAGAAAGGACAACACATATCTTTACGATGCTCTATTAAATTAGTTTTGTATTGGGAATAAAACAGAATTGTGAAGTTTATTGTTTTAAATGAATGTTTGCGACGACATTTTGCAATGGCTTACACAATGTAATTATGCACAAATGTATTCCCGTTGTTGGTGACAGTACATTGTATTTGTACGAAACTACGAGAACTATGCTAGCTCCATCTATTAAATCCACAGACCTGTATTGCTATAGACCGCTTATGCACCATTCAACGGTGGCAGTTTCGAACAATATTTTCTTATATCTAACATATTATTGTGAAGAAAACCTTACAATGAAGACAAACGGAAGCTCGAGAAACGTCCACAGTTGATCGTGATAGATCTATTTTGTAGTTTTGTCTGACATTTTACCGGAAATATTAGTCCCGCGAATCTTCCCAGTGTTCTCATACGGTTGCTTCCGCATTTACTTACTTGCAGGATTTGACAGATTTTTTTCGCGATAGACAAATATACACATACATTTCAATCCCTGTCCACATTATATATTGAGAATACTATTATCGGCGAGCCAGAGAAAAAACACGACCACGTTTTAGAAAAACAATCTTGTCGGGAAGAGTTTTGGCACATTATCCTGTTAGTAATTAATTCATGTACATCACGGGAAAGTCTCATGGCATTTTCAAACTCATCCTGTTTGTGTTTTTCATTTGGCCCACAATTTTTTCATTTTGCGCGTTTGTGTTTTTCATTTGGCGCAAAATGTTTTGCTTTTTGCGCGCATATGTTTTGCTGCAGTCACATTTTTTGCTACCTGAATTCTGAGCTGAAAATCTATTTTTGAAATTTTATTACTGGAATGACGGTTATCATGCCAGTCATTCCAGTGGTAAAATAAAAAACAATATTCTTCTCTTGGTCTGCAACTGGTTATTTCTCAAGACCACTGTAAAGGCATGTTTTGGCTGGCTAGATCACTAAATCTTTAAAAGCTGCAATAAGAAGTGGACTAAGCAATACATAGCTTCATATATGAAATATGAAATAATAACCATATAAGTTTTCATCACTCACCATGCTGTTCTGACGGGTCATCATCCTCAAAATGTGCCCAACCACCATTGTCCAGGACACCATTATTCACAAAGCTATTGTTGACATGACCTGCTGCAGCCATGGCTGTCACAGTAACCTGTGGGGCTGCATAACCGGCCGCGGGTGCACTGACTGCAGGTGATGGAGCAGCTTGCGAGTGCTGTTGATTAAGACTGGTAGCTAAACGTCGTTTTGTTCCTGGTGACGCGGGTGGTGACTGCTTTGGGGAAAATGGTGGTGATCGTGTGTCATGCGGTGAGTCCTCTCTACTGTTGTTTAAAATCTAATAATAGAAAAATAAATCATTTGGCAATTCTGTAAATCAGAAGACGCAGAATCAGCACAGGTTTAATATTTCTCGCAGATAAGAGAATTGAACATGAAGAAAACATTCTAAAGTCAAGTAGAGAAAGTTGTACAAATTCAGGAACACTGGGTGGATAAAGATAATGAGGATTGAAGGAATTTATACAATGGTCTTTAGCACGATTATGTGAGTGATTACCGAGATGTGAACCAAGGACCTCTGGCACAAAACTTGAGACAGTACCTCCACATTGCCTCATTATCACGTATTGTAGGAGCACAGTCTTGCATATTTAATATCTGAAGATTTGGACATCGATTTTACGACACATAATTTGAACCTCTGGCATGTCTGGTATGGAATGCATTATCTCATTCATGTCATTTAATATTTTCTAGCTTAAAACAAACTTAACTTAACCAGTTTGAACTTTTCTAGTAAGATACATGTAATAATTCCTTCATAAAGGACATTAAATAAGTTAAAACTAATGTGACGAAGTCTAAGCTTAAGTTTCAATATATTCAACATCTTGCGTAGGTGCTATGAAATAGAGACTGGTATTTTAGTCTTGAAAGGAATGAAATGTTAAGATGTCTCGTTTCTCACCTGTTGTGTATAGGTAGTGCCATCAGCCGATTGTCCGACAACACCTCGATACTGGCCTGACAGATTCCGGGTATGCTTTTTGGCAGGAGGTGGAGGTAAATGGCCTGTTTGCTGCTGAAATTGTCCTGCACGTATCGAACTGAAAATATAGCAAAGCGAACAGCGGCTCAAACATAAATAGTAATGCTACAATGTAACAATAAACATTGGCACATGTTATTATATATACATATGTAGACCATATTTACACATCACATTAAAGATTGAGTATTTCTACACTATTTTCTGGCTTAACTGGAATGATTTTACATAGGCTATAGCAGACAAATTATTTGTCTGTGGCTACATAGACATGCGTAAACAAATAGGCCTACATTCAAATCATGGGAAAACTCACTGTGGACACACAACATTACATTCTTCATTTTCAAAAGCAGTTGTAACTGTAGCCTACATGTACATCTTGATATGAATAATCAATAATTTTAGCAAAATTATAGATTACATTTGTGCACAGAAATAATGACCATGGAATACCACTAAACATATTATTCACGTCGATACGGGGCATATTTTGCGATCTGACAGCAGCAAAACAGCATGTGCGGAAGATAAATCTCAAGCATATTATTGTATGATTTATGTTACACGTACAGCCATCAACGTCTACAACATACCTCATCACACTCACACACCAATCCATCCATCACACATATTTACCAATCTGGATCTTTTCAAGAATGGTATTATTGGATCCGCAATTACTACTGTTAGTCCCTAAGGATTATTTATTCCATATATTGAAATATTGCAATTTTCTTCATTATTTATTGCCTAAAATTTAGCATATTTCCCAAGTTTGATTTTAAGATGATGCCATTGTCATTTGCATAATGTATACAGTAGAATGATATGTACAATTGCATGCTTCAATATGCTGGTATGCACAATAAAAAGAAAATCGTCTACCTGTCCCCAGATGCGCCGATGTCCTGATCGACAGGGACCGGGCCACCTTGACCACGCCAGCCATCTGAAGGAGAACAGACAGTATAGCAGAATAGTAACGTGCGTGATAAGGCAATACAACATGAACTAAGGAACAAATGATCTATGGTCTGAAAAATCTATGTACTGTACTCACAAATCTTAATGGAGGATTCCAGTTCTCACTTCACCCATGTTGGGATCGATCCCTGATTGCCCTGACTATCAACTTCCCGAAAACTATACGGATAAGCTGTTGAATATTTTGGAACTAATTTGACTGGATGCTCTTGCTGCCTAGACGGCAGCAAGAGCACCCCAGTCAAATTAGTTTCAAAATATTCACCAGCATGTTTATTAAATAGTAAATACATACAATTCGTATAACGCTTAGTCCATCATCAATTAAGCATTCGTGACAAACTTAGCTACGTCATTCACGACGTAATTGATTAGGACGTCATCCTACACATCATGTAGTTGATTATGACATCATATGATTGATGGATAAACTGGAATTCGCCATTATAACTAATTTACCAATCTCTAAAATGGTGTTAACATGGCTACAGAGAGCAATGGTTTCCTTGATCCGATTTATATCCTTTTAAAATCGTTCAGTAGATAGAAATATAAAGTTGAACCAGTCATTGTCAATACATATTTTAAATAAATTGAAAATCTTAAATTACATCCATTTTTTATTTGAACGGTTATTGAATGATTTAATGGCCATACTGACCAAAAGAACTTCTGCAGTGGTCTTTTGAAATACTCACTTACCAGACATGGTTAGTTTTAGATAGCCGAGCCAGTCATTCCAGTGGTACATTTGTCACAAACAACCTTCCATTAGTCTGCAAATTTGCCTATACTGAAGAGAATTTTTAACTTTCTTGGCCAACCTTAAAGCCTTAAATCTTTTCATAGAAAATGTCTATTTGCAGACCAAGAAGACTATTTTGAAAAATTTACCACTAGAATGACTGGCTCAGTGCTAAAGGACACTTTATGAGATAACGTTATATGAGATAACAGAACAATTATTAATGAGTTTAAAAACCTTAGTATAAAGTTCACCTCTTTTGAGGCCCAGTATTTACTATTTAATATTATATACATGTTGTGAGCAGCTTACCGTCAGACTTCTGACTAAATCTTGGAAGCGGGATATCTATACCTGTGTAAACAGACACAACAAGATGTACAACATTGAATTTCTTTGCAGACGACGTATTCCAGGGGTTATATCGCTGGAGCTGCTACATATTTTGAAAAAAATTTGACTGAAAGTTGTTGGTGACTAGGCTATCAACAACTCTCAGTCAAATTGTTTTCAAAATATTTGGCAAGTCAGAAGTTTTTGCTCATTGAAATTATTTCCGGGTAATTTGCAGTAGCGAGACAGTTAAAGCAAGGTTGATGATTACTAACCATCATGACCATCCGTCATCGCAAAAATGCGTGTTTATAAATGGAAGTTAAAATTTTTTATAGAGCTCTATTATATAGGGCCTTTACTAATGTACTTGTTGATTGACAGAGTTCTGTGTTCCAGGCAATGGAGGAATCCTGTTTTGGTCAAGCCCTGCCCATCTTTAACTAACCTCCACCCATACCCTGCCCGAGTTGGAATCAACCGATCACTGAACTACCTGACCATGAATTTACAGAAAACTACGCCCAGCCAAATTAGTTTCAAAATATTCAACAGCTTGTTTATTAAATAGTAGAAATACAATTTGTACAACAACGCTTAGTCCGTTATCAATTAAGCGTTCGTGAGGAACTTAGCTACATCATTCATGATGTAATTGATTATGATGGCATTCTACACATCACGTACCATATTTTCCCTATTTTAACCATCCCTCCCAATTATACTGCACCCTTGTTTTTGAGAACTGTGAAGAAAAATAAATAAGCTCCAAATTCCCAAAAGTACAGAACGAAGACAAAAAAAAAGAAAGAATTTGCACGAAAATTGAACACATTTCCACGCTAAATATTTCATATCGTTTTCACATATGATTAATGTATAGCGCATATATATCCATCATCGCAGGAGTGAAATTATTAATTGGGACTGCCTAAATAGTGCTTATACTTGATTAAACATTGTTTATTTCATCAAATGTAATCCAGATTTTGATAAAATGGCGACGAGAGAAAACAGAAATAACGATTTGTATCACGTGATGTATCGGCGTTCGCTTAGTGGGACGACTTAATGTCGCTACTCGAGTAACGGCAAGACACTAATATTAGTACCCAGGTAGATTATATATATCTGGATTACATTTGATGAAATAAACAATGTTTAATCAAGTATAAGCACTATTTAGACAGTCCCAATTAATAATTTCACTCCTGCGATGATGGATATATATGCGCTATACATTAATCATATGTGAAAACGGTATGAAATATTTAGCGTGGAAATGTGTTCAATTTTCGTGCAAATTCTTTCTTTTTTTTTGTCTTCGTTCTGTACTTTGGGGAATTTGGAGCTTATTTATTAATCAATACGTGAGTATTATACATTTATATCCGACCCATCGGCGTTCGCTTAGTGGGACGATTTAATGTCGCTACTCGAGTAACGGCAAGACACTAATATTAGTACCCAGGTAGATCGCCGTTATTTTGTCGGTTACCCGTTAGGTGGGTCGGATATAAATGTATAATACTCACGTATTGATTATATATATATATATATATATATATATATATATATATATATATATATATATATATATATATATATATATAATCAATACGTGAGTATTATACGTATTGATTATATATATATATATATATATATATATATATATATATATATATATATATATATATATATATATATATATATATATATATATATATATATAATCAATACGTGAGTATTATACATTTATATCCGACCCACCTAACGGGTAACCGACAAAATAACGGCGATCTACATTGAATTTTTCTCCCTAATTAAGCCGCCCCCTTACTCGACCGCTAACCGCCTGGCGGTTAAATTATGGAAAATATGGTACATGTAGTTGATTATGACATCATATGATTGACCGAGAGACTGGACTCCTCCATTGGCATGAATGGTTGACCACTTCTGACACACAATAATCTCAAACAGAACTTCACCAAGTCTACCTGAACTTTATTTGTAATTCGCATGCACAAATCAGCACTTCTACATGTAGTTTTAAAAATAATGATAACAGCTACATGTATGTAAGTATTCAGAGATCTTGTAGTCTCTCAGTCTAATGTATTTCAATGAACTAGAAACCCTTTGCTTTTCCAAATACTGAGTATCACACGCTGCATGTATGTGGCTGGCTATGTCAAGGACATCATATGTGAAATAGTGCAAAGTTCAAAATTGCTGCTGGACAAATTGACCATTAAGATTCATTTGAACAATCTTGGGTCTCTATGACTCAAGCAGGCTTCCTGACAAATTTGCTTGAAATCTGACCAGTAGTTCTTAAGAAGACACTTAAAGGAAAGGTTGATGATACATGTAGATGGAGCAGGCCAAGTGAGGTAACAATAAATTCTAAAGCAAAACACTCTAGGGCCCTTCTAAACATGTTGGACTAAAATCTACGTTTAGTGATTAATGAGGAATTATGCATACAAAAAGCTGAGGGATATTGGACAAACAGAGCAATAGTCGCTGGGACATAAGCTCACAAAGGCCCAGCTCAGGCAACAAGAAAGTCATCCATGTGCCGCACACACCGGCCCCACCATCCCAAAACAAAAATAAGTCATGCATAAGTGATGCAAAAACCTTTAACGCTAGCCACATTTTTTGGTGGTGTACACTCATCCAGTCAAGTTTCATTCAATTCTCTCTCAAACTGCATGAGGAGTTCAAGCGACAACATTTTTGGGATGTACAGAAGTACATACAGTACAAAAACATATAGTAGCCCCACCCCAATAACAAAACATCTTCAGAATAAGATTCCGACGTATACAGTATTATTTTTGCTGCTTTGCTTAGTACCTGACTGGAAGCTCTCTAGCTTAACAGGAAGCCCTTTTTGTGCCACAGCAATTAGCTTCAGGGCAATGTAGAACTGACTGCGACCAAACTGACCAAGACGTTGGGCACCACATAGTTCAGTAATCTGCAACACAAAATATGAAAATAATTTTATTAACTAGTCATGCTCCAAGTTAAGTACATGCTCAACCCTTTAACCCTCGAATTTATTCAAGAAAATTTCAATTTTCTCATCGCTTGACATCATTCTGGATGGAACTAGACTTATCTAATGAAATTAACAACATCCTAATAATGGAAACTGTACACTACTTTATAAACCAGAAATGTGGTTGCAATGTAGCCATGTAGCTTGAATTTACGACTTTGCATTGAACTATGACGCTTGATTTCAAACATAGAATAAATTATAGAAGGCTTATGAATATACTTATCAATGAACATGAGCGTTGAGCATGTGTCCAAGTTTGGGCTTTTGACCATAAGATCATTGTGAGATGCAGTGTCATTATAAGGAAGCGTGTGCCCAAGTTTGGTTCCAGTATGATCAACCAAGCTTGAGATATAAACAGAAAAGTTGAGCTAAACATAAATTGGCTGCCACCGCCACTGCCGCACGATGTGCAGCATGTCGCAATAGCTTGTTTCACTTAACAAAGTCGAGCTAACAAATACAAAAATACGTGCCGATGATATATTTTTCAACCGGACTGCTGTGAGGCTAAATGTGTCTATTTTAGAAACAATGTTGCTGAAAGCATGGGAAATAATCCATTCGAGTTTTGAGTAGATCCTTTCAGTAAAACCAGTTATTGAAAAATGTCGTAAAATATAAAATATCCATTTTGAAAACAATGGTGATGAAAGCTGTTGTGTTTAAATTTTGATCACAAAATTGGCAAATGTCTTCGCACGGCAAGCTTCCGCCAAAATTTTGAGAAGTTCCCTCAAGTAGAGTTAAGTTATTAAAAAATGTCTTAAGAACAGCAACAAGAGGAAGGAAGAAGCACTCCATTCTAGCATATAACCTTGCGTCTAGCGACATGGGTAAAAGACAACCAAACTACCTACCTACCTACAGATAGATTATAGATAGATACCTACGTACCTATCGGTAGACCTGTTCGGTTAATCAATATTTCATAGATAGTCAATTATTTTTCCTGGCGATTATATAATCAGGTATATAATAAGATAATCGAAAAATCGATTTAATCGAGAAAAAATCGATTATTTATTTTAATCAGCCATAATTTAGAGTTAGTCTTGCAATATAGCTCATGCATCGATGCTTTGATTGTTCTAGCAAGGTGGTTGTATAAACATCTCTTCCTGACATTCAATCCCGCACCTCCCGAGTCATAATCCATGCAAACGAATGTTTATATAAGTGATTGCTTGATACGCCATTGGTTGGAAACATTTGCTTGCTACTGTTTAATACCCCACACACACCCACCACCCTCTGAAGGCTAAAGGCTCAAGTGTTGGTGGCCATTTTATGAGAAAATGTAAAAACATTTATTAATGTTCTTCATAGTAAATTCAAATTTTCGATGCAAATTTTCACAAATTCTGGTGATTGTTTTGGAACTAATTTGACTAAAAACTGTTGTTGCCTAAGGCAGCAACAACTTGCAGTCAAATGATTTTCAAAATATTCGACTTTTCCAGTGCTGCGAAATATGGAAACGTCGTAGATAGGCACTACGGGCGAAATCGATATCATAATAAAAAGAAAAATAATATGGCCAATTCGCAAAAAAATGCAAAAAATCAACTTCGTAGTAAATTCACAAATTTTCGATCCATATTTTCATAAATTGAACTAATTTTAATTTGACTTAAAGCTGTCAGGGCTGGGGTAACTGTAACTTGTACCTGTAACTGACTGTAACTTAGTTACATTTTTCATGTAACTGAAGTAACTTTTAACTGAAGAATTTTTTTAGTTACATTAACTGAAATGTAACCAGTTACATTACAAAAGTAACTGAAATTTCAGTTACTTTTCAGTTACATTTCAAACTTTTTTACCAAATGTATTACAGTTTTCTGAATTTGTGGCATAGCTACTCTTATACAAGTGACACACCAATATCCTAATTTCAACGTAATCATTCAGGTAAGCTGCTGAATATATTGAATACTGGCAGATATTAATGGGCAAGAACTTTATTTCCAAGCATCAGTGATATTTATTTTAGAAATTTGCCATTGGAATGACTGGCTTGATTATTGGGTCAGTCATTCCAGTGGTAAATTTTCAAATATGAATCTTGTAGCATTTCTTGACCAATCTTGACCATTAAAGGGTTAACCCACTCGGTATATCAGATATTTTAACAGTGACAATCCGAATGTTATTGCTACATCAAGCAACAACCGTTAACCAAAATCTTATACAGCGTTGACATTTTAATCTACAATGTAGCTTAGAAACAGATTGTTTACTAAATCATTATAGAATTAACTGTTACCTTTTAAAGACTAAATTTGTTGAAGAAAACTAGTTTTCTCATAGAAAATGTCCATTTGCAGACCATGAGATTATTTTTGAAAATTTACCACTGAAATGACTGGCTTGTTTATTGAGCCAGTCATTCCAGTGGTAAATTTTCAAAAATGCCTTATATTTGTCTGAAAATGGACATTTCTCAAAACCACTGCAAAAGCTGTTTTGTCCTGCTTTAGTGTTAAAGGTTTAAAATGATTAAAAACAGCAAATGTTGAATTTTAAAGAAAGTTAAAATTTGCCACAGTATGCTTTAACGGCATGTCCTGTTCTTTTCTTTATATACTATTGATTAGGCCAGCTTAGGACTCACCAATTATGCTCAAGCCCAGGACAATTCACATATGCTTGGTGACAAAGATCAAAAGACAATGCCATTGATAAATTCAAGCCATCAACCATTTTGGTATAGCAGATAAAATTTATAAATGCTGTGGAATGAAACTAGTATACTGGAAAGCTGTTGAACATTTTGAAACTAATCTGACCTGAAAAAAGCTGTTGCTGACATACATGAAGCAACATCTTTTGAAAGTAAAATTACAAATGTAGTAAGTATAAAGGTACTCAGCAGATTATCTGATCGGAATGAATTTGCCATTGTAACTATTGACAGTGATACATTATTTTCAAAATATTTAAATTCCTATTTGAAATTAAGCAAACATTAAAGCTGATGGCCATTTAAAAGCTAATTTCACTAAAAACTGTTATATTGCCCCATGGCTGATGGCGAATTATCTTATCATAGAAAGTCAATGCTCTAAGGAAATCTGTTGAACATTTTGAAACTAATTTCACTGAAAGTGTTGATACTTATGGTAGCAAAGCTTTCAGTCAAATTAGTTTCAAAACATTCATCCAATTATTTCTCACAATAAGATTAATGTTTGTTATATGGCATGTCTGGGTTGAAAGGGTTAGAAGAAGAAATATATATGTACATCTATGAAGGCTGTGGAATTAAACTAGTGTCTTGTTATTTTGGAAACAAGTTGATTGAAAATTTGTTATTGCATATGGCAGCAAGAAAATTCAGTCAAATTTATTAAAGAATTTTTGGCAGGTTTTATATTTTATATCTGAAATGGATTCAGTTCCATCAGTATATTATATCAGTGGCTATAGTGGTATTTTGTTTCTACTATATATCTCAACTTGGTCGACTACATTGCAGTTTTTATTATCACATTGATGTTCGTATAGTCCTTCATAATAATTATCAGTCAAAGTAACTAATGTAACTGAAATGTAACTTTAGTTACATTAGGCAAAGTAACTGAAATGTAACTAGTTACATTGCTCAACAAATGTAACTGTAACTGACATAGTCCAGTGAAACTGTAACTGTAACTAGTTACATTTAAATCTAACTGACCATAGGCCTGAAAATTGTTGCTCCACCCGCAATCAAATAATTTTCAAGATATATTCAGATTTTCCAATGCAATAAAATAGTGAAACCTCGTAGATAGGCGCTACGGGTGAGCTCCAGTGGCGTAGCCAAGTTTTCACATCAGGGGTGGTGGGGTGGGGTGGTGGTGGGGAAAACGAGGTCTAAAAAGGCGCCACCCCATTTGAGCGAAGACTCAAAAGGCGCTACCCGGCATACCAATTAGGCATTGAATCTGCTTAAATTTCTTTAATAACGAGAAAATAGCATCCCAGCGTTGCCAATTATTTTATTCTACCGAGAAAGTAGCATGTATTTTACTATTCTTTGTCTTGATGTAGCGTACTTAAAACAAAAAGTCTCAACATAGCGATGAACAAGCATGACAAGAAGACATTAACAATGTTGTAAATTCAAATAGATATAATTTTCAATGTAGATTAACTTGTTAATGGTGGCTTGGGAGTTGGGATGTCCAGAAACTTGTATGTGTTACGGACATGATTTAGGCGTCACATTTGGGAAGATTGGTCAAGGGAGAGCGAGCGCTCCCCCTGACAATGGCCACCCCCCTGGCTAGGCTCCTGACGAGCTCTATATAATTAAAAGGTAATCTCCGGTGTTAAAATTAAATTGGCACCTTTTTACTGGCTTGTAAATCTGGGAATACTCGCCGGTTTCTTAAAATCATTATCCAATGGATACCAATTTGACTTCATTATACTGGGCGGGGCTGTTCCTTGTGCTCAGCCAATCAGAGGACTAGTTGATATAGCCTGTTGTATTGAGCGTCTTGCGGTCTTTTCATAGGCCTACTTAGTTGAGGTAATCTAAACCTAACTACGAACCAATTTAGGAAATTGCGTATTCTGTTATTTTTTTATAGAAAATCAGGCATTTTAATTTATTTATTTTATTAAATTTCATTCATTCATCATTCATTATTATTAATTTTAATAAAGCTATACTCTCCCCTCCACCCACTCCCTCCCTCCCTCACCACGCAGTTGCTACTTCCAAAGTTTAAAGATTAAATAATCGATTATCCGATTAAATCGATTATTTTCTAGACATCATAATCGATTATTTATTTCCATAATCGAACAACCCTACCTATCGGTACCTATTTATCATTTGTAGAAGTCATTATCTTTCTATTGCTATCTTATATATACATGTACTGCATGGAGAAGGAAAAGTAAGTTGACACACCATTTACCATAATCCTAATTTTTCCTAAATAATCGATTATCCGATTAAATCGATTATTTTCTAGACATCATAATCGATTATTTAGGAAAAATTAGGATTATGGTAAATGGTGTGTCAACTTACTTTTCCTTCTCCATACAGTACATGTATATATAAGATAGCAATATAAAGATAATGACTTCTACAAACGATAAATAGTCATTATCTTTATATTGCTATCTTATATATACATGTACTGCATGGAGAAGGAAAAGTAAGTTGACACACCATTTACCATAATCCTAATTTTGCGCTATACGCAATAAAATGTTTAAATCGAACTAATGTGTGTACTTATGAGCATGTTTTGATGCTACTAGCATAGTTGGCCTACATGAGGGCTCACACTGAGACAATTAACCCTTTAATGGTTATGCAGGCTAAAACCGAGCCAGTCATTCCAGTGGTACATTTCCAAAAATTGTATTCTCCTTAGCCTGTAAATTGACATTCAATAGGCAATTTAAATTTTCTTGACCAAATTTGACCATTAAAGGGTTAAATTACTACTGCATTATTCAGACATTTCACCACATGAGATAAGTGCTGAATATGTAATTGCTAATTAGTGACAATCTAATCAGTAATGCTTGGCAAAGCTTTTAGCAGCAAGATTCATGTATAGGACACACCATCACGGACAGTAATATTAACCCTTTCAACAGTCTGGAAACATTTGAGGTTCTTACAGCTAAATTATCTTCATGCTTGAAATCTTAGAGTGAATGTGTAAGATGAAAGAAAGTCAGTTTTACTGATGTTTGTGCTAGGGAAATGCATTCTGACCAAGGTATGATCACTATAGTGGCATATGACAGTTAAAAAGACTACAATATGGCTAGTTGGCTCTGTATCAAAAGATTTCCCTAGGGATACACGTACATGTATGTTTTGTGAATACATAAAGGTCAATGTTTTGTGACTACATAATGGTCAGACTCCACAGTATTCAACATGTTTAACCCTTTAACACCCAAGACAGCAAAAACACCTTCTGCATTGTTAATTAGAAACGTAAATCTTCAGACAAGAAATTATTCTTAAAAATTTTCCGCCAGTCATTCCAGTGATAAATTTCCCAGACTTGGAGTGTCTTTCATGGCATCTAAATTGTTTGGATTCCAATGATGCCACACCATGAAATCTAGGGTACCATGCTTAGTCAAATCATATTGTTAATTTTTACAACAATATGCCAGTGGTATTAACCCTTTCACAGAGGAATTACCCATATCTCATTTTCAAGGCAACCATACAGGAAAACCGTCTGAATGTTTTTGAAATTAATTTAACTTGAAGCTGTTGCTGCCTAAGGCAGCAACTTCTTCCAGTCAAATAAATTTCAAAATATTCAACACAATAAGTTTATATTGCAAAGAATTTACTTTTTCAGGGACCTATCGGTGAAACCGTGGGTTAATGGTATTCCGGTGTAAATATAATGTTTTTAACCCTTTCGTCATCATCTGTTTCTATGTTGGAGGCTCAATCTGGGCCTATTGTCAGTTTATTTCTTTAAAGCTAAGAAATATTCTGTTTACGGTTTTGAAACTAAATTGACTGGGGACTGTTGCTAAGATCTATGACAGCAAAAGGGATCAGTTAAATTAGTCTCCTGTATATAGATGTATATGTATCTGTTTTTGGAATTGAGCTACTGGTATTTCAAAGCATAAAACAATATTTATTTGCATAACACATAACATCCATATGCACCTACAAATGTTCTCAGCATAAAAGTCTCCGTGAATGGGAAATATTTTAGTCGCAACAACAAACAAATTTGTCAATAGATGGACGATGGTAGACAAAAAAGTTAACAAAGCTTTCTCGCTTGAAACTGGCTCATTAATGGTATATTACACCACAAAAAATTCCACACCTGGATCAGCCCATTGGAAAACCTTGTTTTTGGCTCATATCCAAGATGTTCAATATTCATAGAAACACATTTGAGGTGTCATTTCCAGCAATAAATAGGATGTTCATTTGTTTGGTGATACCATCTAGATGATCAAATGTCTATGTTATGTGCTAATGTCAACGTCAAAAATTGATCAAAATTTGTCCCTGAATTTTGTGAAAACTAGAAAACCTTGTGGGCCCCGCAATCACTGAAAATACATTTCTCTATGCAGTAGGTAGGAAGTTTATTCAAAGCATTCATATTATTTTTAAAAATAAAATAAATAAATAAAGTAAACAAGAATTCCGTGGACTTAAATGTCTCGCCTGTTTCCGGTTTGTCAGTGGGATTAACCTTTGACCGTGCTGCTTTCTAATATTATAGGTTACCATGTATTCAAGCTTAGTTCCAATAGAATTAACCAATCCTGAAATATAAATGATTTGCTGAATGGAAAAAATTACAGTTGAAAAAGCAGAGGTTAAATAGCAATATTAGAATGACCTTGACATTTGACCTGATGACCTCCATGTCACCATCCTCTATCCTCTTGGCATAAACAACCATGAACCCAAGTTGTGTTCCATTAGGGTTAAGCAATCCCGAAATATAATATGATAAGATTTGCTAAGCTTAAAAACTTAACATTGAAAAATAACAGTTTTGTAGAGGTCAGAATGACATTGAACTTCGATGTTGTGACTTCATTCTCAGCATGCTGGTTCCAAATATTATAGGTAACAATGTATCCAAGTTTAGTTCCAATAAGATTAACAAATCCTGAAAGATAAGCCACGAAGTTTTGTGCAACGCAAAAACGTAACATCGAGTTTTGTATCAAGGTCAACATGACATTGACCTTGTGACCTCAGTATCATGCTGCTTCCTAACAGTATA
Source organism: Chaetoderma sp. LZ-2023a (assembly GCA_034401795.1). Taxonomy (NCBI): domain Eukaryota; kingdom Metazoa; phylum Mollusca; class Caudofoveata; order Chaetodermatida; family Chaetodermatidae; genus Chaetoderma; species Chaetoderma sp. LZ-2023a. Next base: position 49,776,279 of record CM067374.1, on the reverse strand, counting down.
GGCAACCAAATAGCCAAGTTTAGTTCCAATAGGATTAATTGATCCGCATCCTGAAATATAAGCAAAACGATTAGCATTGTTGACGCCGTTGCAAAAGTGACATAATAGCTTTACGCTTTGAAGGCGAGACAAATAAACATAAAAATTTAAAAGCCAAACTTGCATGCTGGTGGATGAGCTGAACTTTATTCCTGGTAGCCATGAGTGTCAGTTGGCTTGGAGTAGTGTGAAGGAGATGCTTCCTTCTGATGACAGGTGGACTCTCGCATCCAGGAAGCTGACATCCGTATGTGTATCCATTCTGCTGTGAACTTTATGGATGCGTGGCAGTCATTCATATATTTGATGAAATCACTAAGCCTTTTTTGCTATGTTCGCAGATGATGAAGATGTCATCAATGTGACATCTACAACACGGCTATTTGCTGACAGTACAATCATCTACCTGACTTAAGAATGAGAACCATGTCAAACTACTACAACATGATCTCGATCTGTTGGTAAAATGGGAAAACACCTGGATGATGGAGTTCCGCCCTGAGCAATGGGAGATCGTTAGCATTACTCGAAAAAAGAATCATTAGCTAGATTACACATATACAATCCATAGTCAACTGCTCAAACACAGGGACCACATCAAATACTTGGGTGCTAAGATATCACATGACCTTCACTGCGACAAACATATCAACACTACACAGCAAAAGCCACAAGAACCCCCTGAATTTCCTCAGGCGTAACATCACTGTAAATAACCAACAAATCAAAGCACATGCCAACAGACCAACTCTTCAGTACAGCCAAACTGCCTGGGACCCATATACTAAAGCATTGACCAAGAATAGAGAATCAGTTCAAAGATGTGCCGCTTGTTATACACTAAATTGGTACCGACATACCTCCAATGTAAGCGCAATATTCATAGAGCTAAACTGGCAGAGAGACGCAGAAGTGCAAGATTAGATATGTTCCACAAGATCTACAAGCATCTTGTCGCAATTGGTATGCCGCTGACATCAAAACATCATCCAGCACCTACACCAGACCTACCAACAAACGCCCTACCAACAAACCACACCTAAATTATTATATCCTGTATTTCTAAATGTTGAACCCTATGCGCCGATGCAGCATCGTAATAAATTTGGGCCCTTGCAAAGTTGTCTGGGCCCCTTACGTTTTGCTTTCATGGGCCCAGGTGGCTAAATGATTAAAAGACTAAGCCTTCATCACTGCACATGATGTCCTTTAAACAGTGTTGTTTATTGCTGTTGCAAGATTATCACGTTTAGTGTTTATTATCCATATTTAGTTATCAATTTGGAAAATCAACACTAAAATCCAAATTGCAAAAAATATCATACAGTGATCATAGAAATAAATATTACCATTAGAATCATGTTACAACATTTCGGTAAAAACTTTTTACCGTATTCTGCCTTCATGTAATTGAAGCCTATGCTCTAAAGAAGACCACCCTATAACTGACATAATATGAGCTCCAATGATTTCTTAGCAGTTTCAAAATGGCAAAACTCTAAAAAAGCAGATAAAACCTCATTTCTTATGAGTTACTCTGTCCCTCCACGACAATATGTCTCATCCGCCACAATAAGTTCACTTATAATAATAGGTTTTTTATTTATATATAATTCAGAAGTAATGGTGTCCAGACCATCTTGGCCCCAAGCTTTAATACAATTACTAGTTTCCTTTAAGGATGTTTAGTTATAAGAAAATGGTGGGAAAAGAATTAGAAAAATGTCACGTAGGGGACATTCTTAGGTTTGATGAAATTACACTGTACCAGTTGTATGTCAATATCCCCAAGGTCAATTTCCTTCTCAGTTTATCTTACATATGGACACTTTTTGACATCATAGCGAATAAAAATAAATAGCGTTGCCATATCTGAGCTATTTGAAAGGAAGACAAGAGCGGGAAAGGTGATTTCAAGCCAAACCAGACAGGGGGTTTGGCATTCTTCCATGGAAATTTTTTAAAATTCAGATGCTCTCAGATGGCATCTCCTGCAATTTTGGTGGTTGTTAAATGGTTCTTTCATCCATGTATGTCACTCATGTTTACAACACAATTAATATTTTCCCCCAAATATCAAGGTGACAACTTTTCAGGATTTTCCTGTGCTGGCACCTTGAGACATTAGATCAAAGAATTGCCAAAACTTGTTAATGACAGGGATGTAGTAGGGTTGCAAAATTCCCCGGGAATTCTGAAGCTGGTTAATTTCCAAGGGAATTTTCAGGGAACATTGGGAATTTTGGGAAACATCAACAACGTTATTTTTCTGGATCTAAATACTTATAACAACATTCTACTAGCATCTGAACTTGTACTCATAACATGGTATTAAATCCGAGATGTAATTTAAGAAAATTTATCAAATTTCTTTTTCACGCGTGAGATGATATGCCTAACACTCTTGATATACTAGTATATCGGCTCTAAATTCAATAATATTCAGAATTATAAAACGTTAGGTGCCCCTACTGGGCAAGTGGAATGTACACAGTCATGCACATGACAGACACCACCCACTGCGCATACCGGTACTTCCGTTACTAAATATTGGCTGGCATAGAAGCAACTATTCAAATAACCAAAGAATAGGCCTCCGTGGGGCCTTAATGAGCCTGCTAACAGATTCAGCCTTCCCGGAATATGAACTGCTTTCCAAGGTGAGCATACAATCAATGCACCAGCAAAGCAGCTTCCATATCATCATACAGAGACTGGGCGACTTCGTTCCGCTCTGGCGGGTTATGTAACGCACTACTGTTGAGTTGTCTGAACGTATCAACAGAAACTTCCCCTCGACTTCCTTTAAGAAGTGTTCCAGGCCTAGAATTACAGCTCATAATTCTAGCATGTTGATATGCCCCTTTGACTGATCCAGATTCCAAAGCCCTGATATTGTGGCTTCTTCCAGGCTCCTCAGTGTCATGCAGTGTGGCGTTTGCTGAGCACATAGCGCCCGAGCCCAGCCACGTGTCTTCACCCAGAGCGGCACGGATGACCGTACTGAGTGTACTGACTGTCAGTAATTCGACAACGTCTAGCAACCTCGCAGGGCGCCCTCGCAAGGCGACCTTTCGGTCTTATCAACTCCTCTGCCACAGCGATACATAGCTTCATGTTCATCCCGTGGGCTGAGCAGGAAGTCTTCGTCATCTTCCTGGTCAGGAAAGTTAGACTCTGGGTTAGCAAAGGAAGCTAACCCAGACTGACCAGGAAAAGGCCTGTAGACAGATGACGATGGTACTCCACAAGTGATCGTGGTCAGGCCCGCTGGTCGCGTCCCGCTGGTCGCGTCCCGCTGGTCGCGTCCCGCTGGTCGCGTCCCGCTGGTCGTGACCCGCCTGATGCTACTCACGCCGCTGGATCACCAGGTGATGCGAACATCAAGCCTGGGTCCGAGTCGGCCGCCCCTGGATCATTGAAAACTTTGTCCGAACTAGGAGGGCATGATCCAGGGACGGGGGCTACCTGTTCTGAGGTTGATGCGCAGGAAGTGGAAACACCTGTGCCCGGCAACATGCCACGAAGCATGTCAGGCATCAGGTCTTTCAAAGTCCTGCGCATCTCACTCACTAACTCTACTTTGAAGGCCTCCAGATCACCCTTCTCGGAGGCCTTCCTCTTACCCTTCTCCATCAGCTTCGCCGGCAAAAAGAAGAATTCAGAGGTTAGATCCCCCCACTCTTTACAAATACCACATTTGTTATTAGGCATACAGCCGGTACAAGATGGGCAGAGGTGGGGGAAGAATCTAGCCTTAAGATGTCTGTCACATGACGAACATGATGACTTCTGAAAGGGAGACATACGAAGAGAATGAGCATTTTAGTTTGTTAATTTTGATAAAACAGAAAAAAATTAAAAAACAAACTAGAGAGAGAGAAGACACCCATTTTTATTATTGAAAACCCCGAAGGGGCAGATGTCTTCATAAAAAATAAGGAATAGCCACAGCCAGGGATAACATGTGAATATTAGAAAATTGTGAGACTGATCATGACACCCAGCTATCTCTATACATTCATAACATAAGATGATAATGACATCAAGGGCCCTCTAATAAACAAGATTATGACGTCAAGGATAAGGGAAAAACTGGCTAATTATGACATCAAACCTCAATGCAAAAGCCCCTTCAAGGGGAGGAGATATCAGATTATGAATGCAAGAAATACCTAGGACTACATACATTCATCACTCAAGAATAATATAATACTATAATTATAAATCTGAGAACCCATGCACAAACCCAAGAGAGAAATTGATAAAAATTTCAAATAATTAGGTGCCATAACTAATAAACCCCCTTATACTGAACAAAGGTAAACCGTCCTCTTGTGAAGAAATCATGTCCATACCATCCGCCGAATCTGTAGAGTTGGATGAAGGGGATGGGACAAAAGGAGGGAGATATTTTTCGTTTTATATCTCCGACCCTTAGACATAATCATTTGATATGTCAGAAAATGAAGGAAATGTCAATTTCCCTTTCTCCGAGATCTAACAATACTCACCATTCTGTTACTTCTGATATACAGCTGGACTTGACAGCGGCTCTAGGATTATAGACTTTACCGACTCCTGGGAACCGGGTACTCGGCTCCCAACTGCCAAGTACCCGTTTACCATAGAGCTCATATTGTTTGCATAGCCACCAAACAAGAGAAAACTATGGCTTGCCTCCGTGGGGCTGGGAGTCTGGGTCCGTAACAGAATGGTGAGTATTGTTAGATCTCGGAGAAAGGGAAATTGACATTTCCTTCATTCTCCTTCGATCAATACTCAAAATTCTGTTACTTCTGATATACACCAGATTTGATCAGTAACCTGGTGGGAAGGGGCAAGCCATAAATGCTAATTTTGCCCCTTGGAGAAAGATTTTAGACGTCAAACTTGACTAACGGAGACCTAAAAGGACCGTCAAGTTTACGGAACCGAATCACATTCGCATCACCGCCCCCCCCCCCCCTTTTTCCTCCTAAGAAAAGGGAGAGAACTCACGAACATGTATCTCGCCTGAAACACAAATATGCCAAGAGGGTTAACTGCTCCCTGCATATTCCATGTATTAGCCTGGGAATGAGCATGAATATATAAGATGAATGAACATGATACACATCCATAATATAAAAAACTCTCACTATTGAATTACCTTATGATAATTGGACTCCAGACGTACCGCCTCCAACCATTCACTGGTTCGGCCATCAGTGATACAATCTGGTTGTCATCCTCTCGCTTGACCATGCCTGCTTTAGGTTCTTTTCTTACCAAAGTGAAAAAAGGGTGAAGAGCAGTGTGGTCACTAACTATCGTTTCAAAACAGCTAAAGCGAGTGGATTGGCTGAGTCTGACACATCCCTCATATAGTAATCCGTAAATGAGGACTCACAGTGCCATTGTGCAACGGCCATGATGTCCTCTAACGGAACACCATTGTAAAGGGCGGTCGAGGCGGCTATTCCTCTGACATCGTGTGCCCTTACGCCTTGCACCTGGTGCCCAGTCGCCATCTCGTGAGTAGTCTGAATGCATTCGACCACCCAACGAGAGATAGTATCCATGGATGCGGCGCCATAAGGCTTTTTATGGCAGATCCACAGATGTCTATCGTTCGACCGTAACGAGTCAGTCCGTTTCTTGTACTTAGTCAAAGCACGGACCGGGCACCAGACACTGGCATCACGATCAAACCTACTTAACTTCGGTATAATGATCGGTTTGCCGGGATATCTCAAAGATTGGTTCTTTGACATAAACTCTGCTCTTGGCAGAAGACTGCAGGAAATGTCAATTTCCCTTTCTCCGAGATCTAACAATACTCACCATTCTGTTACTTCTGATATACAGCTGGCCCTGACAGCGGCTCTAGGATTATAGACTTAGAAAGCTTTACCGACTCCTGGGAACCGGGTACTCGGCTCCCAACTGCCGAGTACCCATTTACCATAGAGCTCATATTGTTTGCATAGCCACCAAACAAGAGAAAACTATGGCTTGCCTCCGTGGGGCTGGGAGGCTGGGTCCGTAACAGAATGGTGAGTATTGTTAGATCTCGGAGAAAGGGAAATTGACATTTCCTGCATTCTCCTTCGATCAATACTCACCATTCTGTTACTTCTGATATACACCAGATTTGATCAGTAACCTGGTAGTAAAGGGGCAAGCCATAAATGCTAATTTTGCCCCTTGGAGAAAGATTTTAGACTTCAAACTTGACTAACGGGGACCTAAAAGGACCGTCAAGTTCACGGAACTGAATCACATTCGCGTCACAGCCCCCCCCCCCCCCCGCTTTTTTTCTCCTAAGAAAAGGGAGAGAACTAACGAACATGTATCTCGCCTGAAAACACAAATATGCCAAGAGGGTTAACTACTCCCCGCATATTCCATGTATTAGCCTGGGAATGAGCATGAATATATAAGATGAATGAACATGATACATATACATGATACAAAAAACTCTCACTATTGAATTACCTTATGATAATTGGACTTCAGACGTACCGCCTCCAACCATTCACTGGTTCGGCCATCAGTGACACAATCTGGTTGACATCCTCTCGCCTGACCATGCCTGCTTTAGGTTCTTTTCTTACCAAAGTTTCAAAACAGCTAAAGCGAGTGGATTGGCTGAGTCTGACACATCCCTCATATAGTAATCCGTGAATGAGGACTCACAGTGCCATTGTGCAACGGCCATGATGTCCTCTAACGGAACACCATTGTAAAGGGCGGTCGAGGCGGCTATTCCTCTGACATCGTGTGCCCTTACGCCTTGCACCTGGTGCCCAGTCGCCATCTCATGAATAGTCTGAATGCATTCGACCACCCAACGAGAGATAGTATCCATGGATGCGGCGCCATAAGGTTTTTTATGGCAGATCCACAGATGTCTATCGTTCGACCATAACGAGTCAGTCCGTTTCTTGTACTTAGTCAAAGCACGGACCGGGCACCAGACACTGGCATCACGATCAAACCTAGTTAACTTCGGTATAATGATCGGTTTGCCGGGATATCTCAAAGATTGGTTCTTTGACATAAACTCTGCTCTTGGCAGAAGACGCAGACCTTCTCCAGAAACAATAAATCAGTTCCTCTCTGCCGAAAGCGCATGGATCTCACTGCACCTTCTAGCTGAGGAAGCTGCCAATAGAAAGACCGCCTTTAGAGTCAAATGCTTTAGACTAGCCGAACGCAACGGTTCGAATGGGTGCTTGGCCAGTACATTAAGCACTAAAGATAGACTCCAGGCTGGAATGACTACCGGTTGTCTCGGGCGGAGATTGCTCATTCCCTTCACCATCACATTTAACTGGGCCACCTCTGGACTATCCCTGTTGGCTAGACAATGGATAACTGATGCCAAAGCTGACTTGTATCCAGCAACTGTGACGGGAGCTAGTCCTGAAAAGAACAGCTCACAGAGAAAGTCTGCTATTTGCTGAATAGTGGATTGAAAGGTATCAATACCCTTTTCTTCACACCAGTCTACAAATCTGTTAACCTTGTTGTTATATGACTTGAAGGTTGACCTCCTTCTCGCAGCCGCGATGAAATCAGCAGCCTGTCGAGAAAATCCTTCCGACGTGGAACGTTGTTTGATAACATCCACGCAGTCAATTTGAACATTTCGGGACGCTCGTGTAGGAAGCGTCCCTTGGCCTGGGAGATTATGTTCGGAATCTTGGGCAACTGCACAGGATTTTCCACCAGCAGATCTAGAAGATCCGTGAACCACGCCCTGCTCGGCCAATACGGCGCTATTAGCAGGACCAGACACGGTTCCTCCCTGACCTTCACCAATACCTTCGGTAGAAGAATGGTGGGTGGGTACGCGTAAGCGTGCATCCCTCTCCAGCTTATTGCCAGAGCGTCTGTATCGACGGCATTTGGATCTGGAATCGGCGAGACATATGTCATGATTTGAGCATTTTCCTTTGTGGCGAACAAGTCCACGTTGGGTTTGCCCCAATGCTCGAAGATCCGTCGCAGAACCAGAGGGTTGAGGGACCATTCTGTTGGCAGGATTCTCTGTCTGCGAGACAAAGCATCCGCCAGAATGTTCAATCGGCCAGGAATATGAGCTGCTTTCAAAACAACCGAGTAATTCCTGCACCATTGAATCAAGTGCCACACCCTGATACACAGAGTGGGCGACCTGGTCCCGCCGTGGCGATTTATATATGATACTACTGTCGAATTGTCCGACCGTATCAATATCACCTTGCCCCTGATCATCGGAAGGAACTCTTCCAACGCCAGTTCCACTGCCATCATTTCCAACAGATTGATATGCAGCTGACTCTCCGGGAGAGTCCATGTGCCCGAGACCTGGTGTTCTCCCAGGCAGGCACCCCACCCTTCCAGCGATGCATCCGTGTAGACGGACAGCTGGGGGTGGGGTAGGTGCAGCGAAACCCCTAATAGGAGATTCTGACGCTGTTTCCACCATAGAAGATGCGATATTATCGGCTCCAAAACTGGCACCAGTTTTGACAGGGGTTCTGTTCTCTGTTTCCACAGAGACATCAGATACAACTGGATAGGCCTTCGCATTAGAGCAGCGTACGGGATAACCTGCTCCATGGAGACCATCATGCCCAGCATCTGAAGGAACCGCCTCGCCTGAATGTGGTTTCCCACTCGAAAACTCTTGAGGTTGGCTAACAGAGACACCACTCTGGGCTCTGACGGGTAAACCCTGCCCTCCTCGAGGTCGAATCGCATCCCCAAATAAACGAAATGTTGAGTGGGCGTCAACTCGGATTTCTCCTCGTTGACTATCCAGCCTAGATCTGAAAGTAACTTCAGAGTCAGAGCAGTATCCACGTTCAACGTGGCTGCCGAGTCTGCCTTGAGCAGCCAGTCGTCTATGTAGGTGTGTAGCGCCACGTTCTCTTTTCTGAGAAACGCTGTCACTGCAAGGACCACTCTTGTGAAAACCCTCGGAGCTGTCGACAGGCCAAACGGGAGAACTGTAAACTCCCATACTTGATTCTGAAACGCAAATCTCAGAAACCTGTGCCAACTCCGATTCATAGGAATGTGGAAATATGCATCTTTCAGATCGATCGATACACACCACATTACTTTCCTCAATCCCGCCATTACCGACCTCGCCGTTTCCATCTGGAACCGAGGCGTATGGATAAACCAATTTAATGGCCTGAGATTGAGTATGGGTCTCCATCCCCCTGTGCTCTTGGGGACAAGGAACATGTTTGAATAGAAGCCTGGAGTGTTCCGGTTTGCTGGTTTTATTGCTCCCTTCAGAAGCAAACCCGACACTTCCTTTTGAACGGCTTCTAACTTGTCTGGCTCCCTTGGTACGGGTGTCCAGACAGGTGCCAAAGACAGATTTTGTGGTGGAAAGTCCCACCACTCCGGCATGTAACCCTGGGATAACCATCCCAGGACCAGACTGTCTGACGTCACACCTCGCCAGGCCTTGACGAAACGCATGAGCCTTCCACCCACCATAGACGCCTCGACGTCTAACGGGGTTGTCAGGCTCGCAGTCCGCCACCCCTCTTTCTTAACGAGAGAGAGAGTGAGAACCATTTCGTTCTAGGCACGACGGGTATAACTGGCACCGCTGTTCCTGTCGCACAGGCGCAGTCCAGGTGGATATGAAGGGAGCTTTCGTACCCTCAGGTACGCTTCGGCCCCTTCCTTCTGCCCTTTGAGGCCTTACCCTTACCCTTCCCCTTCCCGCCTCTAGGGCGGTCAGGAGCAACATTGGGGAGGGTAGGCGCCTCTACAACCTTCCTGGGCTTCTTCGCCGGCGGCGGCTCCGAAAACCCAGCTGAAGCAGAAGTCGCAACAGGCCTGGCTTTCGCCTTGCCCTTATGCTTCTTCTGCTTCTTTGAAGGCTGTTCCGTTAGCGGTTTCCCCACAGCCCCTAGTCCGTGCGCTTGCCGCACTAGCTCTAGCTGTAGGTTTACCGCTAACCAATTCTGCGCGATACTGGCGGTATCCTCTAAGATGGCCCATGCTTGGCCACCGAAGATGCTAGGCCCTGTCAGGGGTGTCCCAAGAAGACGCTCCCTGACTGCCGTAGCCGGACGCATATGGTCAATGACCATTTGCCTCCTGGATTTCGTCACTCGCGCTTGCACCCTTGCCAATGCGTCCATCGACAGCACCAGGCCGTCATTGACACATGAAAGCGCCACAGGTGGCACAGGGTGGCCTGCCCCCGCTTCAGCCCACACCGACTGAAGGAGACGATAAGAATGGTTGACAGCGCTCATCGCTGCCCTCACCGCATAGGGACAGGACTTCTTCCTGGTGTACCTGAGACTTGTCCACTAGTGCCGGACCGGGGCCACCCGCCACGGCACTCTGGACGCCCAGTACCCATCGGTCATCCTCCGTGACCGACGCGACTACACCATACCTGTCGTATTCCCCCCGTGGAATACGACATCTTGCCCGCACCTCCCTGGAGGCCGCAGGGAGCTGACCCTTGGTCATCAGTTGTTTGCTATAAATAGCATCCAACAAATCTATGAACCGTGGATCCAGTCCTACTGACTGGATCCGGGCCGCGGGCAAAATCCCCGTCCTAATCGACGCACGGGGCGCATCTTCATCGGCCGTGGCCGAAACCACAGACGGGTCAACCCTGGCTAGCCACGCCAGAGCATCTGACCAATCTACCTCCGACGAAGACACCCCCGCAAACACGTCACCCGTTGACGTGCTCACGGGTCTGCCAGCCACGGCCTCCCGGCAAGGAGCCACGGCTGACACGCCAGGCACTCCGCTACCACACGGTTCCGCCGCCACCCCATGAAACACTCCGGTCCATGGGGTAGGTCTGCACGGAAAACCGTACGGACCCGTAGCAGTCGCGGAACCATAGCCGGACACGGGCGCCAACGGCACCCCACATCCGACTGCCGGACCAGGCGAGATAGGTGAGTACCACGCCTGGCCCGGCACACCCGTTCCGGTGACGGCTGGTGCCAAACCAAGCCGCACGGAACCGGTGCACGGTAACGGATTGGCCTCAGCCACAGGCGGAGCCGCTGACCTGGCTTGCGCCAAACCAGACAAATGGAGGCCGGTTCCGTCCAGGACGGAATCAACCTCCATATTCTCCACCTGCGGCTTCACGGGCCGCAGCAACCTCTCCTCCTCGGCTTCAGACTCCGAAGAGTCGTCACTAGACGAGTCAACCGTGGAGCCGTCCTGGCAGACGGCTCCCACACCTGACGGACCGGCCACCGCTACTGGACCACCCGGAGGTGGCCGCAGAGAAACAGAACCCGTCTGGCCGAAGCCAGACGGGACTGCCAGGGGGCCGTACGAGACGGCCCCCTCGGTAACCAGTCCAGAATCCTGTCCGAGGACAGGATCCGTACCAGGCATGGGGAGAAACTGCCCCCCCCCCAACCTTTGGTAGCAGGGGCGACACCAGCGTGGGCAGAACGCTATGCAGAAAACCCTGCATAGCCGGACCAAACCACGCCGGCAGTGCCATCTCCGCCACCTCCAGCTGGGGACGTGGAGCACCCCCACCGGCCGAACCGGGCGCTCCACGATTTCCTCTCGGACCGCCTGACCCCGCGTCAGACCCAGCCAAGTCCTTCTGGGCAAGGAACTTAACCATCATCTCAACGGACCACACTGCACAAACATTACACCTATGATCAATATTACACAGGGAACACTTAAAACAGGCATGGTCCTTGAACACGACACGGACAAACTTATGGCATTCGTCACATGATGGCGGGGCTGGCTTGGCCTATAACATAAGCACAAACCTACAATAAACAAGCGGAACGAGACCCGGATGGAAGGCAGACAATTAATTTTCAAATAATTTGACTCATAAATTAACCCTCGCGCACCCCACCCCGCCACGTTACAACAACGATCGCATTGATTATGACGACAAGAACGAGACGGGCATTAAACACACCCATAATAGATCCTCCAGGATGTGTAATGGCTCCAGGAAGCATATCGCATAGCATTCGGGGTATATTTACTAATCAATATAAATTATACTCCTAACGAAAGCAGCAGGATATGTGAAGAAAACAACAAAATGTATAACAAACTGCTGTATCACACGGTAAAACCGCAGACCACGCATTTACTCAAGAATTTTGAAACCACCGATCATTGCAAACCGATCGTGATCGCACGTAAACTTGATCATTCTAAAGTTTCCTGTACCATTTTTAGTACGCAGCACCCAGAACAAGGTGCGCGAATTAATGAAAAATTTTCTTCACATAAACATCCGAGCGACCGGGTGTGACGTCACCCGCTCGGATCCTACGGAGAACGACGTCAGCCGATATTCGTGTTAGAAATACTGTAGCATAACACCTATTTTCATATCTGCCGATCGCCTGTTGGGGTTTAAAGAAGGCGATCGTCTGGCATATATCGTTGTTAGCACACGTTCCAGATTCTATGGGGTCAGAAATTGGAACATGCGACACAACGAAATTTAGAGACCTAAGTCTTTTAACCATGGATAATAAAGAACGATACAACCTGGTTATCTTCGGCGGTATTCTCCATAGTATCCTTAGTTAATCCTTTCACGAACACACAAACTATCACAGATTAAAGACTTAGATTTTCTTTCACAAAAAAACACTAAAATCCTCAATGCAGAAAGCATGTATTGCTCTTGTTGCTATGCAAACAAGAATGAGCTCTATGGTAAACGGGTACTCGGCATTTGGGAGCCGAGTACCCGGTTCCCAGGAGTCGGTAAAGCTTTCTAAGTCTATAATCCTAGAGCCGCTGTCAAGGCCAGCTGTATATCAGAAGTAACAGAATGGTGAGTATTGATCGAAGGAGAAAGGGAGACGTGATCGATCTCTGAGTGAAGAACATGAGCTCTACCATCATAAGATGAGCCTGAGGACACAAAGGATTAGTAGAATTTAGGCGTTGGGATAATTTAACAAGGATTCCTAATGCCTAAAAACGCGCTAACGCTGGATCAGTCGCGTTACGAAAACCGGTATCATAATAATTGTTACAGGTCTTAAATAGTATACGGAACAATATCACCGTATTAGATGATGAAGCAGACTCCTCGGGCGCATTAGCATCAACCATAATGATAGATGGATGAAAAAAGGATTGAAATTCCACAAAACAAGAGCTTGAAATTGTTTCCAAGTTGCTTTGAAGCCAATATATTAGAAAACGAAAGTACCAGTATGCGCATGCGCAGAGGTGGGGTCTGACATGTGCATGACTGTGTACATTCATCTACCCAGTAGGGGCACCTAACTTTTTTAAATTCTGAATATTATTGAATTTAGAGCCGATATACGAGTATAAAAAGAGTATTAGGGAGATAAGTATGTTTTCATGATGTGAAAACAACTTGATTAAATATTTTATATCAGCTTTAAATTGTTTATTTCAAAGACACAAAATTTGATTCATGAACATAAATCTCAGGTTCACACTTGTCAATTCATTGAACCATTCATGGTTATTAAAAGCTTTGTATATATCAGAGTAAGAAATAAAACATTCTATTTAAACACCAAGTTAAAAAGGATGTACTGCCCGTCTACTTCAATAAGATGCAGATTTGTAATGGATGACACTGCTTCTAAATCATAAAGATCCATCCACCATGTAGTAGATCCTACTTCTCACAGCCAATCCTTTAGATATTTTGCCAACATGATTGTACTAGTAGATTGTCTTAACTGTCTTTAAGAACTTTGTTATGCTATATATCCCGCATAAGCCTTGCCCACTTTCTCACCAGTGACTCATTTATACCATGATCTAGCATGTTTGGCAGCAGTATACATATTGACTTCATGCAGACCTGTGCTCACTCAGTAATGAATTGAGTTTTATGCACCTGAACACAGTATACTTGTATTATGCTATTGTGCTTGTCGTCCACTCATTTGTTCATCCATCTGTCTGATTATTGTTTGGCCCAGGTCTTGAAGAGCTTTTGAACTTACACTCACACATTTTCTTTCAGCAGATGTATGAGGAATTTAAACGAAATGTCATGTTTTTGTTTTGGCAAGATCCATCCATATTCGTCAGAGATATCTCACTTGAAAGAATTAAAATTGGTCAAAATTATCTTGCATGGTCAGATCGCATAGTTTTGAACCGACACTTGTATTTGCTTTAAATGGATATATTATGAATAGACACGGTGTCATGAATGGGTTTCGGCAAAATCTGTTGTCCAGCGGAAAACTTGAGATTGTTTAGAAAGATGTTAACTGCTGGATAATTTGAAAACTCCTTGACATATTTCTAACATGCTCATGTCCAAAATACATTGTTGTCTAAGGTGACCGTCTTGATTTCTTCATCTGCCAGCTGGTACATGACCGCCAATTCTTAAAGAGACCCATTCCCCTAGAACAGACCATCATTTTAACTTCTTCCCACGAAAGTTTCCAAATATTCCCAGAATTTCTGCCCTCTGAAAATTCCTGAAATATTCCATGGAAACTTTCCAAAATTCCCGGAAGGTTTCCATGCCTTTGCAAACCTACAGGTATGTAATAAAGTGCTTCATAAATGACTTAATTATTCATTTAAATAAGTGAAAGATGTTTGATAATATCATAAAACTGTAACATTCCATTCATTATGATCACTTTGAAATATCAAAACCAAAAAACCCCATACATTTCCGCATCTTTGTAAAAGCCGACCAGATGGAGATTTACTACATAGATGTCGTCTGCTGGTTAGGTAGACAGCGTGTAGCGGATCTTCACTCTCATGCTCGTCGTCACTAACTTCTTGCATCTGTTTAACTTGTAGGCTTGCACGATTTTTGCTTTGAAACATTGCGATCGATTTTATAAAAAATATTGCGATTTTCGATTAAATCGTAGGTCTAAATTCCCAAAAGTATAAACCGGGATAACGTGACTTGTTTCTAGAAAAGGTTGAAATAAATGATAAAAAAATAACACGAAATTAGAACACATTTTCATGCGCCGAATTCTTACCATCCTACGTCTATGCTTAATATATACCTTATATCCATCATCGCGGGAGTGAAATTATTAATTGGGACCGCCTAAATATTGCATATAGTTTAATAAACATTATTTATTTCATCAAAATTTGGGATAAAATGTCGCCGAGCAAAAATATAAATTACATGCTGTATCAGCTTCCGCTTATAGTCTCCCTTTGTAGGACGAGTTTAGGTCATTATCGGAGTAACGCGAAGATGTTACTATTAGTATCCGGGGAGATACTGGGCAATCCACATACATAGGACGGGAGCTTTGATTAGGTACGAGTGTAACGGCGTAAACTAGTCCTATAGAGCAGTTTATAGTTGCATTCAGAATGTACGATTTACATTTAAGAGTAATCAACAGAACGCACAGTTCAAAATCAAACAACCTGGAATGCGGTTGCTTTATTTTCTTTAATTTGACATGACAATCGAATCAAAAAGGAAAAATTATTGCACCGCCTGAAATGGCTAACCCTAGAATTAAAATGAATTCTGTTCACTGATTGCCTAACACTCTGCAACTAAGTACCGGTATATACTTGGCATTTCATGACAGACTCAGGGTCTGCAGCGAAAGAAAGAAAATTATATGGCGATTCGACGGAGTAACTAGCTGGTTTTCTCAATGACAAAGGTGTTACCTCGCTATTGTTAGTTTGTTTATTGTAGCACTGTGATTAGTAATTATTCGGCGCGGCGGGATATAAACACAATGAACACAGGCGTGAATCGATTATAATTGTACTCATGTATTGAAAAGTACACACTTCAGATTTAAAAAAACATGAAATTTTTGATGATTTTCCCTCAATTACATCGTAAAAATCATGATTTTAAAAATAAATCGACCTTCACGATTAAATCGAAAAATCGTGCAAGCCTACTTGGATGTGTGTGCGGACAGGCTTGGCAAGTCAGTTTCAAAAGTCTTACTGCAGTAGCACTTGTCTAATCAACCCTTGAAGGTGTTCAGTGTCGGGGGAGATACAACTGACTCTGGTAAGTTGTTCCAGTAGTTGATCACACGGATGCTGAAAAACCTTTTTCTTGTGTCACTGTTAAAACGTTGCTTTAGAAGCTTGTAACAGCAGCTTCTCTTGATCGACATGGTAGGTGTTATGGTCGATCAGATCTCCGCAGAGGCAACGATATATCACTCTTGGCAGTTTTAACTCCTCAAGCCGCTCATTATATGCTTTGTGCTTCAATCCAGGTACCAGTTTTTTTTGCAAATTGTACGTTCTCAAGAAGCCGGACAGCTTTCTTATACAAGGGGGACCATACAACATTCACATATTCGAGATGGGGCTGGACTAACCTGTTATACAGTAGGACAAGAGTACTGGCATCTAGACAATTAAAAGACCGTCGAATCATATTTGCTTTGTTTACCGCCATTTCTGCATGCTGTTTGAATTTCACGTTGTTATCTACATATACACCGAGACCTTTTTCACACTTCGTTTCTTCCAACGTGACACTTCGAGTTCCCATTCATCGTGTATGGAGCTTTGTTGTTCGTTTTCCAAGATGCATGGTTTTGCATTTTGAGGGATTTGCCAATTATATGCACAATCTGTCAAGGTTTGTCCGGAGCTGATCAGGGTCTTCCGTTTCATTAACTTGAGCAAATAGTTTGGTGTTATCTATGAACATCTTTGCTATGTTGTCACTTGTGTACTGTTTGCGGCATGTCGTTGATGAAACATACGAATAATGCAGGATCTAGTACGTTGCCTTCAGGCATTCTGCTGAGCACCGGTGTCCAACTGGAGCAAGAGCTGTTGATCATTACTTGTTGCTTTCTATATTTCAGGAATTCTTCTATCCACCCAAGAGCATCACCACTTATGCCATAGCGTTTCAGTTTTCATGTAGGGTACAAGGCATTCTGCTGAGCACCGGTGTCCAACTGGAGCAAGAGCCGTTGATCATTACTTGTTGCTTTCTATATTTCAGGAATTCTTCTATCCACCCAAGAGCATCACCACTTATGCCATAGCATTTCAGTTTTCATGTAGGGTACGGTGTCGAATGCTTTGGCAAAGTCAAGGTAAATGACATCCGTTGGTTTGCCCTTGTCTACAGCCTGCAGAAGTCGATGGATTCTATGAGCTGGGTAACGCATCAGCGTCCGCGAACAAGGCTGTCCTGACAATCAGTGATGTGGCTGGACATGTGTTTCATCAGCGTATTTCTTATAAACTGTTCCATTGTTTTGCATACCACAGATGTTAAGCTGACTGGTCTGTTGTTGGGTAATGACCATTTCCCCTTTTTGAAAATTGGGGTTATCTGCCCATTCTTGTGGTAGTACCCTTTCACTTAGGGATCTATTAAAAAGTAGAGTCAGGGGCTTCACAATCGTTTTACTAGCTTCTTTCAGTACCCTAGGGTGCAGTTTATCCAGTCCTTGCACGTTACTGACAGGTTATTTTGTTTTTCTAACCAAATAGAGGATGAATCAGGGAAAAGGACATATGCTAACAGTAAAATAACCCATTTTTGCATGTCATGACAAAAGCTGTTAATTGGGACTGGTAGATCTGGTACCAATGACCTATAGTTAACTATCCAACGCATGACTCGGCATAGCAAATTGCATGTTCAGTAAAACAGCTAATTGACTATGGTTGGTCATTCGAACTTGACCGTTGTCTTGCAGGCCCCAATCATATGTGTAACTGTTACTCACATAACAAATCTGATTAAATTCCACCAAATAGTTTTGGAGGAGATAATCGGACAGACACAATGAGACAGTAGAGCTGGGCGGTCTGACGGTAGTACCGTGAGGACCGCAGTATACCGTGAACCGATACCATAACCATTGACATTTCCAAATACTGTGAATACCGTCCATAATGTTTGAGCAATATTTGAGAAATATATTCATAAAATCTGACTTGACCAAGGGTAAATAGGTGCTAATAGTGACAAAAATACAGGCATCCCTAACTATTAGCCGAGTTGAGGTGAAAGGGTTGTTTTAAAAACAAACATCAAGACGTCAGTTATTAAATAATGACCGGCAGAATTGTATGTCAAACGTACGTCTTGAAAGTCTTACGGTAAAATTGCTTTATTTAAAACATCTAAACTCATTCTCTGGCCGTCCGCCGGTTGTAATTACACTATAATATATTCCCTATTCCCGTTTCTATTATTTGTAATTTATTAGTCCAGGTATTTTGTCACCGAACAAACACGCTAGAATAACAAAATAACATACAAACTGCGTGCTATTCAAACGCAACAGCGATCTCGCAGAGACATATCTGATTGGTTGTTCATGAACTAGACCGTGGGAAAATACATTACTATGCTGAATTTATCAATGAAAATTTACTAAAATGTAGTATTTGCTCGCGCCGTTTTGATCACGTGCTAATTTATTACCAACGAGCGGCATTGAAGTCGTTTTTTTTAATTTTTCTAGCATGTTTCAAGAAATTTCTTTAAGGATTAAATCCAGTTTAAGTAACGACACCTAAAAATTATAGTGTTTTAGTTTTTGTAATTAATTTTTAAACTGGCTTTACATCAGAAGTTCGCGGAAATAGCTTTTTACACGCATTGTTCACGTGAAGCATGGTGAGTAACGAGTCTGCACATCGGGTACTCGGTAATTATCAGAAGCTTTGGAATCGGCTATATTCAATGTCGTGTTATATGTATGTGTATAGGCCTGTTTTCGCGAGTAACAGAATATACGACTCCACAGAAATTAAAGAGTACAACAGTCGGCCCGTTTAAATACTCGCGGATTTTGTCTGGACTCTGTTTATCAAAGCGCTCGACTGCCAAAATAAAATTTACCGTTTGCTGGTCGCACGCATTAATAGCAAGAACAATCCAGATTGAAAATAGTGCGCCCCAATGTCTCATGCAGCGGGTTATAGTTAGCGAGTCGACCACACCCTTTGACCGATATTCCCGTGAATGATATTACGTCAATAAAAATAGTGACCTAATAAAATCGTGAAACTAAACAGTCGCAATAGCCATGTTTTTCTTCTCTAAATCACGAAGCCGATTTATTTATTTTACCTATATTTACCGTTGATTGGAGATGGAAGTGAAAAGGAAATGGAAAAAATTGTTATAATTTCGTGGCATGCCTCAAGCTCAGATGACGGTATACCGTGGTACCGATACCGTCATGTAAATATCAATACCGCCCAGCTCTATGAGACAGATGAAAGTGATTGCAATATTCACTGTTTTCAAGATTCAATGCTATTTATTTTAATGTGGAGATAATAAATAATAATATGCATGTCCAGCTGATGTGTGTACCTGATGCAGTATTTCCAATGTCAGCCCAGCAGTTCTAAATAGTTCCCGTGCTCTCAACACTGTCACTCGTCCAGTTCCTTCCAAATCACAAGATTGGAATAAATCGTGATAAGAACTCTGTTCCTGTTCACTCAGTGTTAACAAGTCCATTTTCACAGCGCAATCTAGTGTTCATTGAACACTAAACATGTTCCTACATCTTCATTTCACAGTGATAAGTCCGGACACCATTTCTGTCAGCGAAAATAGTTAACTTCAACATAAGATTTACGGAAATCCTAATTAATTGTCAACCATTCTTCTTCTGTTCTATTCTCTTCGTGTAGATCCCGTCTCTCTGAAATATCCCTCCAGCCAACTGCTATCAACTGCAGCTGACACCGCCCAGACGCTCTAGACGCAGACATCCGGTTGGCAGCACCCAGACGCTTGCCTCGTTTTCAGGCTGTTTATACTTGAGATTATACTTGAGAAGACTGAATTACATGTAACATACGCTTGTTGTACCGGCATCTGGCAACAATAGACGTACATTTTTCTTGAGATTTTTAAATGCAAATTTTAGTTTCTCTATTGATAAATGTGATAAATCTTACAAAATTCTTAATATACTTTACATATATTTTATCAACAGTCTATATAGTATTGAATAATAAAAGAGATTAAAGATTTATAATATATACTTATACGGTTACCAGTTTTCGCACATTGCCATTTTCTCTAGAATAGGTTAACACGTTTTTATGTATGATAAATTCTCACCAGCCAAATTGTATATAATATTCTTAACAAATCAAATTGTATATAGTATTACATGCGTCTTAAATAACAAAAAACCCAAATTTAAATGTTCTTAAAATATTGTCTGTGATAATTTAGAATTTTTACTTGTCTTAAGAAATACTCTATATAAAACCTCTTAAGAAGCGTCTCCTAAATAATAGTTATTAGTAAAATCCTGCAGGAGATAATTTATAATCTAATAGGTCTTATGGGACATATCTGTACATAAATATGTGTATATATATATATAATTTTTTAACTTAAACAAGTGCACACACTTTCCTAAATACATATAAGATCACAAAATAAACAACCCACTGTGATAACTAATGGTTAAATTGTATATGCAGCTGTATTATATGTTATAATAGCAAAAGACATAGATTTACCAAGACAAATCCGTTCAGGCCAACCCCAAAAAAAGAAAAAAAGAAGATAAATAAAAAGAATAAATAAATAAATAACTTGCTTTAAAAGTGGTAAGCATACGATAAGGTGTTAAGTAACTAAATAGAGATCTAAAATCTAATTATATTAAGTAATATTCAAGACCAAATCTTAGTTAAAACACACACACCACCAACATTTTATAGGCACGGATAAACACAGTAACACACAGTAACAAACAAATTGTAAATATGGAGTGCACGTTTTCTGTCAGTCCATTCTGTCTAACATCTGTTTATATGTAAATATATATACAAGCCATCCTTAAGCTGTAAAGTAAGCAACTGAAAAGCTGTACGCGTTACACAATGAAACAAAATTCATGTTATAAATGTGGTATAAGAAGTCCATCTGTCATCAAAATTAATAATGACGACCTCCTATGTAGCAGATGTGAGGGACAGAGACTTGAGGAAGATCATCAACGAATGATGGACAACTCTTCACCTCAAACGTTTTCAGAGGAAGCACGTACACAAAATAGGATAATGTGCAATATAGTTAGCCCAGGAGTGCTTTATTCTTCACCTCCCATCTTTACACCTGCTCCATACAGATTAAACTCTTCAGCTCTAACACATCCAGTTACACTAAATACAGGCAATCCTCCACCTCCAATACTACCACCGCTAACATTTTGCACACCCTCAAGAGCAGATGCTGATAATAGTATGACTTCCACACACTCACTTGCATCTCCTGTTTGTACACTAACTCAAGTAGGACTATCAACTAACACTGAAATATCTACATTTTATAGTAACAATGAAACTATGAAGAAGCAGGTGGGAGAATGTCCCTGTGGTGAAGCTGACAATAAATTTATGATGAAATGCTCAGATTGCAATATATGGTGGCACTACAATTGTACTGACATTCCTGTGTATATGCTAAGTGCCTTAATTACTTCTAAGCGTAAATATACATGCATACTATGCACCCCAATATCGGATAAAATTTGCGACTTTCTAGAATCGTATAAGTCTTATTACGGTAAGCAGTACACAGGGCAGGTAAATGCCATGCATACACCTACCAATAATTGTACAAGAAAGACTATATTAAGTATAAAACACTCACACACACAGACTGATTCAGATGAAAATTCTGATTCGGTGCAGTGCACATCTCCAAGTATAGTCACTGCAGATAAGGAGCTAGCCCAACCTCATCAGTCAGACCAAAATAGTGATGTGTTGCAAGCAATACTGCAAGAAATCAAGGTAATAAAGGAACAAGTACATGACCTACAAATACAGAATGAACTGCATCCAAAGCAGACTGAAACTAAATGTATACCAGTAGTTAGTACACGACAAAACAACAATAATGTAACAACCACAGCTAGCAGAGAAATACGTCAAACTTTTAACAGCAAAAGTAATAATAAACATGTGGCTCAATTCCAAGCCCCATTTCACAGTCAGGATACACAAAACAAGTATAATATGAATAAATCAGGCAATGTTCATGGTCCTATAACCTACAGAGAAGTGGCTTCCAAAAACACAGCTCCCTCTTCACAGCATTCTCATAATAATCCTACAAGATCATATCATGAGGCTAGAAATGTTAACAGGGGAAATGCAGGGGTGCACAGCTATGTAAGGAATAACCCACCCAGCATGAACATGATCAACCCTGAAGCTAGAATGAGAAATGTTGAATTCCGCCACGGCAATTTTAGGCAAAAGAATGTCTTGATCATTGGCAGCTCCACCCTTAGAAAATTGAGTGGACGGTATATGTCCAATAATGAATACAATGTGTCAATTCGAACAATACGTGGAGCACGAATAATTGGTTTACATGATCAACTTGAAAGATACATGACACAGAGCCATTATGATATTGTTGTGGTACATGTAGGCAGCAATGACATAGGCCGCAGGAAGCCAGAGAGCATGATAGAAGATTATGACTCTATTATCCAATACATCAGGCACTTGTCACCAGACACACAGATTTTAATCTCAACTTCACTACCACAGAATAATCATGAAGACAATCTAACGAGTCACTTTAACAGTTTGTTACAAGGTCAGGTGGAAAGGAATGGGGTGTTATTAGTAGACAACTCTACCCTTTTTTATGATTCATATGGTTACATATGTACACAGCTATTTTTTTATCACATTCATCCTAATGGAGATGGAACAAGAGTTCTTTCAGAGAACATAATGAATTATGTTGTCTCTCTAAGTAGTACTCCGAGTAATTTTAATGAAAGTAATGGAGTGGAATTGTATAATAATAATAATGCTTTGCAACACAATTTTCGCAATGGGAGGACGAATGGGAGGAGCCATCAACCACTACAATACC
Source organism: Chaetoderma sp. LZ-2023a (assembly GCA_034401795.1). Taxonomy (NCBI): domain Eukaryota; kingdom Metazoa; phylum Mollusca; class Caudofoveata; order Chaetodermatida; family Chaetodermatidae; genus Chaetoderma; species Chaetoderma sp. LZ-2023a. The sequence continues at coordinate 49,753,370 of CM067374.1, read as the reverse complement.
AGGAACAATATGCAAACCATTTACCTTATCAGAGCATGTAAGACTATCTAACAGCTTCAAGTTTCTAAATAATCTGCACGATTCAAACTACCCAAGTCAAACAAACTATGTTGACAAAACTAAAAACTCAACAGTTAACCCTGTGTGTGCTAAAACTGTAACTACCAGTAACATACAGAAGTCCAGGCATATATTATGCAAATCAAAGGAAGCACCCTCTATGCAAACACAACAAAATAAGTTAATGGTATTTTATACAAATGCTGACTCTATCATAAATAAATGACAAGAACTTTTAGTAATAGTTCTTGATACACAGCCAGATATCATTGTATTAACAGAAGTACTTCCCAAACACTTCAGATTCAAGGTGTATAAAGATGAATTACAAATTGATGGATATCCCTTATTTACAAATGCAGAAGACTATAGCAGCTGGGGAAAGTAAACCGGGGTGTGTGTATATATATATACGCTCAGTATTGAATCCAGTAGAGGCTCTATTAACAATAGATGACCTACTAGATGAAATAGTGGTAGTGGAAATTAGGCTGAAACAAAGAGACAAATTGCTAATAATGGGAACATACAGAAGTCCAAACTCAAATGAAATAAATGATAATAGATTACTGGATACAATTAAAAGATCTGTTCAAAGCAAGCATTCACATTTACTACTGATAGGTGACTATAATTATTCTGAAAGAAATTGCCTGGGAGATAGAACCACAAATTAATAAACCAACAATAAGAGCATCTAAATTTCTTGAAGCAGTATCTGACGCTTTTCTCTACCAACCTGTTACCGACCCATTATCGTCCAAATAACGAACCTAGTACTTTAGATTTAGTCTTCACAAATGAACAGTATATGTTTGAAAATATTTCTACTTTTCCTGGCTTGGGAAAAAGTGACCATATCTGTTTTACTTTTGATTTGATATGCTACACCAAAATAACTCAAAGTAAGGTTACAAAATTCGTATATGACAAAGGAGATTATGAAGGGTTGTGTAGGGAATTGGACAAGAATTGGGAGACGCAATTTGAAGGACTGTCACTGGATCAATGCTGGGTGAAGTTAAAAGAGAGTATAAGTCAAGCAATGCCAATATATATATACCGCACAAAAAAATAATTCCCTCAAACAAACATAGACCACCATGGCTAAATAGACAATTACTTAGGTTAATAAGAAAAAAAGAAAAGTACTGGAAAACATATTTGGGCACACAAGATACACATCATTATAACAAATATGCGCGTGTGAGAAATCAAGTAAAAGCACGATGTAAAAAGTCAGTCAGGCTCTTTGAAAGAAACATCGCGACTAACATTAAAGAGAACCCTAAATCATTTTGGCGCTATGTCAATAATAAACTAAAAACAAAAGAAAGTGTGGGAGATCTTGAAGACATAAATGGTAACCTTACTGTAACAGACCAAGATAAAGCAGAATTATTAAATCAACTTTTTTCTAGTATATTTACCCAAGAAAATATAAATACTATTCCCATTGTGAAATTTAAAACCGAAACCAATGCATTGAGCAACATTAAAGTGAATCTGGATACTGTGAAAGAAAAACTAGGCAACTTAAAGCAAAACAAATCCCCAGGACCTGATGGTTTACATCCTCGGCTACTCAAAGAATTAAAGGATGTCATAGCAAGGCCCTTGACACTTATATACCAAAAATCATTAGACACAGGTTCAGTGCCGACAGATTGGAAATATGCCCATGTCATACCCATACATAAGAAGGGGTCAAAAAGACAACCAAATAACTATAGACTGGTTAGCCTTACTTCCATTTCCTGTAAGGTACTGGAGAGCATTGTGAGGGACAAGGTAGTAGCCCATATGATAAATAACAGGTGTTTTTTTTTACTGAATATCAACATGGTTTCATGGCTGGGCGATCTACAGTTACACAATTATTAGAAGTGTTAGAGGCCTGGACGACTGCTCTAGACAGGGGTGAAGATATAGATGTCCTGTATCTTGATTTCATGAAGGCATTTGACACAGTGCCTCATGAACGCCTTCTAAGTAAATTAAGCCAATACAAAATTTCAGGTAATCTACTAAACCGGCTAAGATCCTTTTTAACAAATCGCCAACAGAGGGTTGTAGTAAATGGAGCCTTTTCGTCATGGACACCTGTTTTGAGTGGAGTTCCACAGGGCAGTGTACTCGGTCCAGTACTTTTCACTATTTTTATCAATGACATGCCATCTGTGATTGAATCTGACATTTCTTTAGTTGCGGATGATACTAAAGCTTATAGAACCATAACACATGCAGATCATTGTAAAGAACTACAACAAGACCTTAACTCACTGTAGCAGTGGTCAGAAACATGGCAGGTCCGATTTAATCCTCAAAAATGTTCTGTAATGCACATAGGGCATAATCACTTTAATACTTCCTATCAAATGATAGATGATGGGAAAACCCTAAAATTACATGACGAAAATATAATCAATGACCTAGGCGTGCCAATAGATACAAAACTAACATTTGAGAGCCATATAGAGAAGATAACTTCCAAGGCTAATAAAATGACAGGCATAATATGGCGTATATTCCAATATATAGATGAAGACCTGTTCATGAAACTTTATCCAACATTAATACGCGCTCACCTGGAGTATGCTGCCCCTGTATGGTAACCAAACACATGGAAACAAGCAGAAAAACTTGAAAAAATTCAGAGACGAGCTACGAAAATGGTGCCCAACTTAAAAAATCTAAATTACCAGGCAAGATTAGAATATTTAGAACTACCAAGTCTAGTATACAGAAGAATAAGAGGGGATCTTATAAATGTCTATAAGTACATGCATAACCTGTATACTGTGGACTCTAGAAAACTTCTAATTATCCGTCCAAGAAAGAGAACTAGAGGTCATAAATTTACATTACTAAAACCAAGAGCAAATACATCCCTTAGACAAGGCTTTTTCTCTAACCGTGTCATAGACTGGTGGAACTCCCTGACGCCTGAAGTTGTTGATGCTCCATCTCTAAATAGTTTTAAAACCAGACTAGATAAACTATTTATTCAACATCCTGTATACTATAATTATAGAGCTCTAGATGAACCATGTAATCCAAAAATGACTATTAGATAATGTACCTCATCACCAAATTTATTGAATTAGCTGATAATAGGATACAATGTCCTAAAAAGCTGTACATGTTATGATTATGATTATGATTTACGACCGTTGCGCACGCTGTGTAAGCTGATATGTCTACTATGTTATAGCAAAGGACGCTATGATTTATACAAGAGAGTTTGAGATAATTATGCTAAAAACAATTTGATTGAAAGTTATGTTATTTCTAGCTGTTATAGCGTACGATGCTACTATTAGTAGAAGAAAGGCTGAGCTAAATATGTGGACAACAGATTGATCGAAAGTTGTTGCTGCCGCGGGCAGCAACGTCTTTAAGTCAAATTGTTTTCAAAATATTCACCACAATGTAGGCTATATTGTATATGCATGGGTGGGTAATCTCTCGGATGGTTCCTAGTGGGTTGAGTGGGGCGGATGTGGGGGAAATTTTAATATCTAGATGCTCTCGGACACAGATGCTGTAATCCGCACAAAAAGGATGAACATGGATGACCTATTCAGTTTTAGTTATATTTCATAAATTTAGCTCTAGCCTATCTAACCATGCCATTGTCGCCACAGGATGTTTTGATGTTTATATAATCCTAAATGCCAACTCAACCCACAACCACACCCCACACCCTCACATAATCTAACAATATAGCCTGCACAAATTGTCTCCTACAAATTTCGAGTGGTTAGTTAAATTTGAAATTTTATCCGGCGATTTGGATATTAAATTTAATGAATTAAAACTTTATTATTTTATAGCTATATACCCTCACCCATTACGAGCGGTTCTTTGTGTGTGTGTTTGGAGTTGTATCTTAAAAAAACTACTGGTCAGAATTTACTAAAATCTTAACACGATGAAGGAACTGAACTTGCCGTGCAAGACGATTTCTAGGATTTCCAAACTCCAGGCCATTATCGAGATAAAGGAACTAGATCGGAAAATATTCTGGATCTGTGCATATCTTACCTGGCTGGATTTAGGACCGCTGATGCCCTATATAACTATGCCAATGGATGGGCTCCCGAGGAAATTTAAAAATTAGGTTCTCTAAGACGTCATTTGCCGAATTTCTGAGAGATAATTAACGTATAGCACTATCAGTATACGGTCATTGACATTGTCATTGTAACTTGCAATAATTTCACCCTGGCAAGGTGATGAAATTCTATTGATTATAAATTACCAGGCAAACAACTTCTAATTAGAATTTAGCATTTTCTTTTCAAATAGATATAATCTATGGATATTTATATATATTTTGAAAATAACTTGCTGCCTTCTGATCAAAGGCTGTTTGCTGGTAGTTTAAGTGGGAAAAGAGTGTGGCTATCCAGACCCATGTAATATGGAAAATAACTTTCTTTGGGAAGTCGTTTCCAGTTTTCTGAGTGATGAACAACACTTGGGCCATATTGGCATAATTGCATTGTAACAAAACTGTAAACTACCAACAACTATTAATGCAATTTCCCACAAGATTTTCAAAATATTAATATATAGGCATAGTTGTTGGCTGGAAATTTAAAATTACATCCACTTGCGAAGTCACACTATTTTTCTCTTGAAGTTAATTCACATCTCACAATGCTAAAATTGACTGATTCTGTATACGGATTTGTAAAAACATACCGCAGACCAAAATGACAGGATCTGGGAAATGACATGTTGTTTTCCTGGCGCCATGTGATTGTATATCTTTACAAAATTTTATTTTATTAACAGTGTGTGTTGTGTTGCACGCAATTATATAAAAAAAAACCCAGGGGATTTCTGCATTCATCTATACGTACGCGGATTTGTAAAAAAAAACTTTACACAGCCCTAATGATAGGGTCTGCACGCTGTCATGGTGTCTCCCTGGCACCATGTGATTGTATATCTTTGCAAAATTTGATTTTATTAACAGGGTGTATTGTGTTGCACTGGATTATAGCATGACACAGGGTATTGCTACATTCACCCATACGTACAAGGCTTTGTAAAGACAAACCAAGGCCCAAAATAACATGGTCTGGGCACTGACATGCTGTCGCCATGCGGCCATGTAATGGTATATCTTCACAAAATGTTATTTTCGTAACAGTCTCTGGCGTGTTACACTTAATTGCATATAACATTAAACAGGTGATTGCTCCATTCACCTACACGTACGAGGATGTGGAAAAACATACCACAGCCCAAAATGGCAAGGTCTGGGCATTGACATGCTGTCTCCCTGGCGCAACATGTGATTGTATATCCGTACAAAGTTGATTTTATTAACAGTGTGTGTTGTGTTGCACTCGATTATAGCATAAAACAAGGGATTGCTATATGCCCCTATACATACGAGGATTTGTAAAAACATGTCATAGCCCAAAATAGCACAATTTAATAAAACATTCTGTTGAATATTTTGAAATTAATTTGATTGGGGAGATAGCATAATGAACAGCTCAATGAGTTGCGCAAATTAACTGTTTTACAATTTCATAAATGGTTCAGGTGAATATTTTGAAAGTAATTTAACTGTATCAGTTGTTATCCGCAGTGTACATCACAATGTGAGCCAAAATAGTTTCAGGAAGCTCACCTAGGAGCGTATTCAAACACTAAAATTTTGTCATAGCTGCAAATTTTTATTAGCTAAGGGTGAGGTGGCTCCACATATCCAGGTATAGCGCATATGCAGGTTTTTATAACTATGCCGAGAATAGCTGGGTATATGTGCAAATCGCCTGTTGTACTGCCTAATAATCGTGCTGGCGAATATTTTGAAAATATGTTGACTGCCTGAGTTCCCCAACATATTTTCACAAACACATACAGTGAATGAGCAGCCAGCTTTCAGGGGTGTAAATCTAGTGCACGAACGCGGGCCTTATTATTATAATGTTAATTATTATTATTATTATTATTATTATTATTATTATTATTATTATTGCTATTATTATTATTATTATTATTGTTATTATTATTATTATTATTATTATTATTATTATTATTGTTATTAATCTGCGATCTATCGCAGATTATTGTTTATTCTCAGGATCTTTATTCTTATTAATCTGCGATCTATCGCAGATTATTGTTTTTTCTCAGGATCTTTATTCTTATTATTATTATTATTATTATTATTATTATTATTATTATTATTATTATTATTATTATTATTATTATTATCAAGGATTTTCGCAAACTATCTCCTCCTACAGTTTTGATCTGATCAACTTCAACCTTGGGAAACTTGTAGTAACCATTGGGATTTATTTTGCTATTACTTTTCTTCTCGATCGGGTTTATGGTTTCCGAGATATCCGCATTTCCGCGGGCAAAAAGTCCCATAGGAAATGTATGGGAGCAATATTCGGACAGCGACTACCCCTAGAGTTTTTCTTCAATCATCTTGGAACTTCACAGACTTCTAGCATGTGTTTCTCTGCATCTCCACCCAAAATATTTTTTTGGGTACGGTGAACAGATTTGGAGAAAATCCAGCATAAGCCAAATTTTTTGGAATCAAGATACTTCATATTTCTAGGGCGGTCAGATGATTGAAATTTGACATATACGTAGATGTATTATACTACGCTTGATTAGTGAAATAAAATCGTTAACGGACATGCTAACCATTCAGAACTCTGCATTTCTGTGCCCCCATGTCCCCATAGGAAATGCATGAGAGTAATATTCGGATACTGGCTGATCCTAGAGTTTTGCCTCTATCATCTTGAAACCGGAAATACGTCTAGCATGTTTTGACACACATGGTGACCCAAAATATTTTTTGGGTACACCGACCCGTTTTTGAGAAAATCTTGCATAAACCCAATTTTTTTAAATCAAGATAATTCATATTTTTAGGTTGGCCAGATGCTTAATATTTGGTTTTTACGTAGATACAGTATACTACTATAGCTTAAAATGGAGAAAATTGGTACCGAACATGTTAATCTTTCAGGACGCTGCATTTCCATTCCCAACATGTCCCATAGGGAATGTATGGGTGGCAATTTTCGGTCAGCGACTGCTCCTAGGATTTTTCCCAGATCATCTTGAAACCTAACGTATTTCTAGGATCTGCTAGGATCCTTTCCGTGACCAGTTTTTGAGAAAATGCTGAATGAAAACAATTATTGACATCATGAGAATTTTTACTTCTGTCCTTGTCAGAGTGTTGACATTTTTTACATCCCTAGATACCAGAGGCTACTATTATCTACTAAAATAAAATCGTTAGTGGACATATTAACATTTCTATTATTGCAAATCTGCACACTAGACAATATTTCCATGATTTGCTGATAGATGATGGAATCATGGTCGGATTGTTTCAGCATTTAGATCGTCTGATCCGGGGCGGAATTGCCTCTCGGACACCATTTACCGAACTCCGATATCCTGAACGGTTCATGAGATATTGAGGTTTTTGTATCGTAGACAAATATGTCAATATGGAATGTATTGGAAATTGATTTGATGATAACTGATCCAGTTTTGGAAATATCATATCTAAACTTGGTACATTTCTAGTACGCACCAGGCATGTATAGATCATCTACAGAATTGGATCTGGTGTATGGTTCCAGACAATTCCATGTTTTCTTGTCCAAAAAGTCCAATTGGATATGTAAGGGAGTTCTATTCGGACAGCAACTCGTCCTCTAGTTTCTTGTAGATCATGGAGAAACTTAACATACCTCTAGCATATGTTAACCCGCATCTGACACCCACAGATTTTCCTGGTCCATTGACCATTATTTGCGATTTTAAGCCTCCAAACTTGAGACACTTTCAGTACACCTTAGGGCCTGGGATGTTTTATTTTTCTTTTGGATCCAGTGAATAATTTGCGAGGAATACACTTATCCGTGCCCAAAATTCCCCAAAGAAAATGTATGAGAGTGATCTTTTGATAGCGACTCCCCTTAAGGTTTCTGCAGATCATGTTGAAACTTAGCATCCTTCCAGAATCTGAAGTCCGAACCAAAATCAAGGAAAATGCCATCAAATGTCAAATAAAGGAGAAATTAATGAATTTTGTTTGGCCCAGTTAGTCAGAAACAATCGAAATTAACCAGATTTAATTGCCTCAATCAGCGCAAACAGGTAAAGGGAGGTAATTCATGCCAAAGCCTAAAATTGTTTACTTTGACCACTGATTGACCTTGACCTTGGACGGGTCACTTTCAAACCATCATGAGAATCGAAATTCATCATATTGAACTGACACAATCAACTTGAACAGCTCAAGGGAGGTAATGCATGCCAAAAGCAAAAATTGGTCAATTCTTTGCATGAATTGCCTCCCTTTACTTTTCGTTCATTAATTTCTCCTTTATTTGACATTTAATGGCATTTTCCTTGACTTTGGTAAAAATTCCACTACAGCAAATCAGTACACATTATTTTATACTTTAGGGTCAAGGCTATCGGTTTTCAAGAAATCAGCTTTTCCATACCCTGTGTAAAACTATGGTAATTTCAACTATGGCTCTTTGAACTACGGCAACACTTAGACCTTTTATCAGATCAGCATCAGCCATGTTCAATGATCATATGAGAAGAGGGCTTATAATACTCCTTAATGCCCAGTCATCACAGATTTACAGTTACTTCAGTAAATGTGTTCTAGTTATTATTATTATTATTATTATATTATTATAATTAATTAATTAATTAATGTTATAAATGTGTAGGGGTTAATGATAGTATGTTTTAGTGCATTTTGAAAGCGCTCAATGCTTATGTTAGGACTTTCTCTTCTTGATAGAAGGGAGATCCAGGGCTGGACATTCATGGATTGCCATTGCTATATTGCCTTGTTCTATGCCAGGAGATGCTACAGGCGTGTACTGAATGTTAAACCTTTACAGTATACGCTCATTGCCTCTACAGTCGTAGTACTAGCAGTACTAGTAGTAGTTGACTACAGGCCTAGTTGAACCCGTTATCACTCTATAGAGCTCCTGACACCCAGAACCCTACGAGCTTGCATGAGTCATTAACTCCACAGAGTAAACATTGGTGGCCATATAAGTGACTGCCCCTATTGGCAGCTATAATATCGTTATAGAAACAATGGTACTAGATCATAGACTTTTTAATGTATGCTATGCTCTAGAGGCTATATACGATGCTTCTACATGCAAGTATAATGAGCAGATTGTCTGCCTCTGGACTGACTGTTCACTATAGGTCAAGGGATGCTTGATGACTCATAATGTGTGCTCTGTGTAGCCTATCAATTCCAGGTTTCTAACCAAATATGGGTACATGCTTTAATATGCACCCGGTGGTGTATGCAACTAGTGACCTGCATTGTATATAGGTAAGGGGTGAGTGGTGACTGGCATCTAGACAATACAGCAGCGAGTTATAACATTATCAATATTTGAATTAGGCTCCGCCCCATACACTTACATGCATTATTACCAGTCCAACGCCTCTACCGGTGAAAACACCACATCTGAACAGCTGAAATGTTAATCATTTTGGAGTATACTCGCTATCTACTCATTCAAGATCTCTTCAGGTGGGCATATGCTTGTTGAATGTGTTATAAGTCTGGGGGTTTCTTTGCCTAGGACACCTCAACATGGCTAGCGTCTGAAATGTTAAGTTACTAAGCCGTTTTAGAGCATAGGAGTGATCCACTCCCATAGCACATCTTCACGCAGGCCAGTGTGAGGTTGATGCTTTATAATTTCCTGTCCACATATCCAGATGTAGTGCATATACATGTTTTTATAACACAGAATAGGTTATTTAATAAGCTAGTTGACAAATATTTTGAATATATTTTGACTGACTGAATTCCATATTTACACAAAATCCATACAACAAGCAGCCAGCTTTCATGGGTGTAAATCTAGCACCCGAGCACAGGCGTCTTTATTATAATATTATTAATATTATTAATATTATTAATATTATTAATTAATATTATTATAATTAGGGGCATTGTGCAGGGGTTAGTGATAGCAAGTTTTGAGGTATTTCTGCATGATCTCACAGCTTATGTTGAAGCCTTTGGCTTCTTGATAGAAGAGACCCATGGGCTGGCGATGCATGGATTACCATTGCTATATTGGTTTGTTCTAGGCCAGGAACCACTACAGCCAAGTTCTGAATGTGAAACCTTTAAAGTATACACCCATTTCCTCTACGGTAATAGTAGTAATACTAGCAGTACTAGTAGGAGCAGTAGTAGTAGGCCCATGCCTGCTTGAATGCGTCATAACTCTATAGATCTCGCGACACCCAGACCTCTAAGTGTTTGCACAGTTCATTAACTCCACAGACTGTATACCCGGATGTGCTGATAGGCAGCGATGGGTCATGTGATCCTTCGCTTGACCCCACCCCCTAACCATCTTCATACCCATAATACATTCACGGGACATTAGGCATGTGTGCGTGGCCTACTATGCAAATAAGATGACGCAATAACTCTATGGACCAATCAGATCACCCATCCATCATGTCACCTTTCTACTGATGGCCATTGTCGCAAATTCCCTTGACATAAACATATTCTGTAGCTGACACTCCATGCTTTGCAGAAAAATAAATTCTTCAGAAGTCAGATTGCTATTGCTGTTTCCGGATCTGGTGGAACGCAATGGAATAAAATGTTCAGAAATGGGTCTGTTCTTCGAATATAATCTTCTTAGCACCTTTTGAATCCAGGTTAGAGTAATATGTTTAATTAGTAACGCTCAAGAATAAAGTAAATGATGGGTAGATGGATTTATGGAATGGATGGATATATAGATTACTGGATAGATGTATGAACTATTAGGTAACTGGATTAACGAAGACAGATTAATTAAAGGATTATCTAGATTAATGGAGTTTATTATTATTATTATTATTATTATTATTATTATTATTATTATTATTATTATTATTATTATTATTATTATTATTAATATTATTATTGGAGTAATAGAGTAATGGATGTTTATTTTGCTAGATTACTGGCTGGTCCGTGGGTGGATTAATAGATAGGTTTTTTAATGGATTGATATATGGATTGGTGGGGAGATTACTTGTGAATATGTGAATATCATAAGAATGTGGAGTTAACTGGGTCAAATATGTCAAATTTTACCCTACAGTTATTTCATGGTCATGACCTAGAAAGTATGTGTAGCTCGCCGTATGTCGGGCCGTTCCGATGTCTCATGTCGACTCGCCACGCCGCATGTGCATGATGAGTGATGACGCTGGTTAGCATCCGGTCTCGGGGTGACTGACCTTGAACGAGACTGCCCTGCGGGAAACAAAAACCAGCACCTAAGGCCGGTGGAACTCAATCGTTCCAGTGGGGCCGTGCGACCATTGTCGCGAACATTGAACGCAATGGTCTCATCCCAAGAATTTGTGTCACCAGTATGCCTGTCCATAGCGATTTCGTGATCTATGGACTTACAAGATTTGATTTGGTGACCTAAAATATACAATGCGTTTGCCTAACTAATTAAAAATATGCTAGATAAAACTACAGTAAGAGCATACGAAAATACAAGACATAGAGGCAGGTAGATGAACTTTTAAACATGGGGTTCCCGGAGGTACCACACAGACTCGTAGGTCCACAGAGGTATCCCCGCAAGAGAGGCTCCCGTACACGAGACATAGCTATTTAACTTAATATAAGTTATTATACCTCTAAGCTGAAAGGAAGAAGGCTATCTCAGATGAAAAAGTGATATGCCTCACGCGGGCACTATTCCTAGTGCTAGTTTGGGTGAGGAGTATTATCCTGGCATGGACAGTCGTCGCTGAATCCTTGCGAGAGGCAAGTGCCTTGTGCGGGCCTCCATCTCGGGAAGGTGTCGCCACGGCTTAAAGCGGGAGAAGAATAGTAGGCAAAAATGGGCCCACTCTAATATTTCAAACAAAAATGTTGTAGAAAGAAAAGACCATACCTAGTGAGATTATGACTATAGGGGTGCATACTGTTTTACGAGAAGACAGAACAGAAAATTCCTGATGGATTCCTTCGTCACCGTCTTATGTGATTCCTAATAACCTGAGTTAGTAGTTGCCGCTTTATTTCTGCAGGCCTTCTGCTTTGCTTAATTCCTTTTAGTTGTTTTCAAAACAAGAATTAAGTTTAGGCCGCAACTGGCCGATATCTACCTAGCTATTAGACACGGCTGTCATGGAGAACAGATGCCCAAGGACATCAATACTGTAGACAGCGCTCATACATGTTACTTAGTGGGACTTCCGAACTGGGTGAGAATCAGGATATTCCACTTCGCAACCACATGAAACATTACAAGACATGGTTTACATTTCAAGAAAGCATTATTAGGCCATATCTCTTATCGTTTAACAGAATTCAGTGAGAATACACATCTCGCCTGCCACCGGGTCCTATGGAACTAACCGTTTAACCTGTCGTTAGGTTTATATACAAGTTGCCAGTTTTGCACTGCGGTGCGGGAGGATTGTCAATAAATAAAATATTAATTAATACATGTGTTTTTGCAGTGCTTTCCTACATTGGCTTAAAGTGCTAATTACTAAGTGTCTGAAGATACGTGGGGAGGTGTATGTGTTACTGAAATTGACACGTCAACCCGTAGTCGACGTGAGATGATGCGCTCTCCGGAAGCTGGAATGTTCCCGCAGGCTGGGTGCGAGCTGTTATCAGCAAACACGATTCCTGCAAGAACGTTCATGGCGGGGGAAGGACATCACTCAGCACTGTAAACCTAATAGAATGTCCAACGAGCAGTCAGCAAAAGATACGATAGTACTACGTGGTGAAGAAAGTTCCCATACACCGATGGCAGGGAGGGAAGGTCTAAACAACCTGTCATAAGCGGGGGTTGTCAGAGGCAAATGAAGATAAAAAACAAAGCTTCACGGTGCTGGGTACGTCAACCAGCTCTGAAGACGCACCGGGCAGAGTTTACTTGATGCGGTCGAAAATTGAAAGAACCTACACGATTGGTGCGGCGTCATTTGAAATATCACTTTTAGGCGTGGCAGGCAAATCCGGCAAGTCATCCATCAAAGAAAATCCTGCCTCTACATCTGTAGACGCACATATTCAGGCCGTAAAGGCCTCACTGCAAGTTTGTGTTCCGAATGTAGCTGTTGGTATTCGTGAACGATTATCAAAAGTTCCAAATTGCTCCCGCAGATGGGGAGTTACAAAATTGTTTTAGTGCGGTGGGTTGGAGAACTGCACGCTATGGGATAAAAACCCGACACCTAGCGAAAGAAGCCGTGTATCGCGCTTGATAGTAGTTGGTACAGCTCCAACCTGTTCGGCCCCGATACTCTCGGTCACTGGATCGCTTCTCCTTTTACACTCTCCGTGATGTCACATGCGCAAGCTTCATCCAATCATCGTTTGAGCAACAGCCAATCAGCGCATCGCTAATAATAGCGTCGTCGAACGTTCTAGAACATTTTAGAAGCTTTACGTCCACGTGGTTATGACGTCACGGCAATATATTGAAGATAATCAAGGAGAGTTTTTCCTGAATAGCTCAGCCATATCTCAACCGATTTTGAAATGGTTTACAGATTTGGAAAGCCCGTCGAATTCTGGTCTTGACTCATGCCAGATTTAACGGGAACAGACAATCAATAAGGATTACAGAGTACCAGCTCGGTACACTAAAAGCGCCATCCTATCTAGGTCACAACTGCGCGCTCCATAGAAACAGCGTCCCGGCGTGCGCATGCGCATAATGCGTTTTAACGAACTTAGTCGTTTTTCGACACGCTCTCTCTCTCTCTCTCCCATATGCCTATATACGCTTATAGCTCTACCCAGAGGGGCGTGTTCAGGAAACGAATCCTAGATGGGCGGCGCATGGCGCGTACCCAGCTTAGCTGGTACGGCCGGTACCCGACTGGTTGATCCGAACTACATATGATTATGCTATGGAAGCAAATCTAAGGGTTAGACAGCTCAACAGTCTATGATGTTTGGACGAGCAGGTCAACCCAGGTGTTAATTTGACCACTATGACCTCAAAAACTTGTCAATGATAAGTACCAAATGTGTTGATGGTCGGATCAGAAGTTTCAAGTTAACAAGAAATCGCCCAAAGTGGTATAAATTAAATGGCTTGATTGTTTAGTATCAATAGAGCAAGAATTACAGGGATTTTGCCGCTGTAGTTTTTATGGTATCAGGACAACAGATCTATATGACATAGAAGGGATTTCGAATCAATGTAAAAGATTCCGATTTAATGAAAAAAGTTGAGGAGATAGGGCCGATAGGGTATGGATATTGCTGCAACTCAAATTAGATTTTTGGGATTGGATAATGGCAAACTATGGAGGTGATCTCTCCGGATTGAACTTAAAGCTCACATGTCTCTGCTTTTTGGCCAAACTTGATCAATAGTATCAATATACCAGTGATCAAGTTATGATCAAAATTCAGATATGCATGACTTGGTCAAAGTTGCACGTTGCTCAGTCACCACCAGAGCTCCTCATTAACCGACCACAACAATATCATCGATCTATCTAATGACTTTGAAGTCGTAATGGGAAATATTATGGCCGATTGACCCAGATATACATCTATTCAAATTCTAGCAGTTACGGTTAAACAGTTCCAATCTCTCTTTCAAAAGACAAGAGCTGTTTAAACTTCTTTACCAGAACCAGAAAACCCGTCTATCTGAGAATGATACTATTTGATGGTTAATCCGCATGCGGTAGAGAAAATTCTGTAAATGAAACTATGAAAACATTAAAAAACCCATTAATCATTCATTCATGACATAGAAAACTGAGTAGATGAATTGATATTGATAGAGTAAAAATGGAGTAGTGAGTTAACACTGTATTTATTATATTTTAAAAGCGCCAGTGATGCGTTAGAATCACAGATATAGTACCTGAATAAATTAATACATAAATAAGCGGAAAGAAAATTATTTTTGGAAATTTGATGATTGTAATTTTAATCAATCAGCCCTTAATTTTCATAAGGGTTAATTTATTAAAGAGGCGATCACCAAATAGCATAGTAAATTTATAACCAATTTGAACGCATAATTTAACTCACCGCTGGCGCGGTGGGTGGATTAATAGATAGGTTTTTTTTTTAATGGATTGGTATATGGATTGGTGGGGAGATTAATTGTGAATATGTGAATTAGCATTACTAATAAATATATCATATACATGGATGAATAGACGTGAGGGACAGAATGAGCTAGAGAGGAAGGGAGAATGGGATTGATGGATGGATAGATGGATGGGCTGATGACTAGCTGGAGGGAGAAGAGGTTGATTGAATGGATGGATAGATGGATGAATAAGATGGGAATGGATGGCTGGTGGATGGATGGATTGACGGACATCGAGATTGATGGAGAGCTGGATGGCTGAAAATAGGCAAAAGTTGCGAGATGTATGGGTGGGTGTCTGGATGAACGGATGAACGATAAATAGTTAGATAGCTGATGGAGGTATATATGAGGCGGAGATATGGATATGTAGAGCTGGAGAGATAGCTGGATGGATGAAGAGAGGCAAGAGTTGCGAGATGGCTGGATGGATGGATGGATGGATGCATGGATAGTTGGATAGACGGATAAACGATAGATAGATATCAGATGGATGTATATGTAGCGGAGGTAGGGATATACGAGTCGAAATCTGAATGGATGGAGAGGCATGCGTGCGTACGCACGTACGTGTGAGCGCGGTGCGTGCATACATGTGTTCATGCGTGCGTACATGTGCGTGCATACTTACGCACGCGATTACGTACTACGTACGTGTCTGTGTGCGTGCGCACGCGTGCACGAGAGAGTGTGTGTGTGTGTGTGTGGGTGGGTGGGTGGGTGGGTAGGTGGGTGGGTGTGTGTGTGTGTGCGCGTGCGTGCGTGTTTGGGGTGGGGGTGGGGGTGTTGGGTGGGGGTGGAGTTGTTCTTCAATAATAGCTTATAAATCAGGTTCGTTTGATCAATAATATATAATATTATATTTTAATCCGCCAGTGATTATCCACACAACATACTGAACGATGCTCATGTCAATATTGCCTTTCTCAAGAAAACTGAAGACAAGATAAAACGAGGAAAATGTAGAGCCTACAATTAATTGTGCAATATTATAAATAAGATATTTAAAATTATATATAGTTAACAATCGCTACTAGAACGTGCAGTCCATGGCGCGCCATCGAAAATCCTCACGCTTTGACCAACTTCGCCGTTCAGTATTGCTGTAATGCGGCAATAACCAATTTAGCCCGTTTTTAAATGGCGCAGGTCCATATACCAATTTGTTATTGGTGCACCCTTTTGTAAACGGCGAAGACCCATATGGCCGTTTGTTATCGTGGGGGATGGAGCTGGAGGGTGGTGGTGGGATGCGGGCTAATGTAAATGGTGTTTTGCAGTACCCAATAATATCATCGTAACTTACATAACAAATTTGATTGAATTCCTCCAAACTGTTTCGGAGGAGATAGCTGGACAGACAGACAGGGGCGATTGCAATTATTCATCCATGTTTCAAAACGCATGGGGATAGTAACCATTAGACAGCTAATTTTGCGATATCATGGCTATGACTGCTTTGTCATAAATTCGAGAATTTTAACACGGCCATGTCACAGATGTGCCCGCACTCTGAGTGCTACAACTTTCATGGCATATACATGTTGAATAAATGTGTTGAAATATTACGGTATATAATACGCTTCTGCCATATGGATATATACCACCCGCACCTATCGCTTATATTTAACTCTTTACGCACGGATGGTTTATAATTCAAGTTAATTGTTATAGGGACAGAAGAAATCCGAAGAAAGACTCGGCCTGGTGTTCATTTTGTGAACAATTGCGCTGAAAGCTGTTGCTGTCTTAGACAGCAACATATTTGTTTCCAAAATGAATACCAAATATCATATGAAATGAAATAGAATGATTGGAGAGACACACCCAAACCAAATTGGACATGGTCATCTCATTATTTATTGTTAATTATTTTTTCAGATTTTCCCAATGTTAATTGCATTAAGGACATCTAATTATAGGCTACATATTGAAACGGGTAGATTTACCAAGCCAAAAACACCAATCGAACCTAGGGTATACAGCCTGTGTAACTTAGGTGAGATTGAAGATGAAACTCATTTCTTAGTTTGATGTCCCTTCTATCACGATGAACGAATGACTCTCCATGGACATATTTACACACTAATTGTGAATTTCCAAACCTTAAGCTGTAAAGATAAGTTTATCTACTTGTTGACAGCTGATAATTATGCTATAAAAGAAGTGGCAAGTTTTTGCGCGCGTGCGTGCGTGCGTGCGTGCGTGCGTGCGTGCGTGCGTGCGTGCGTGCGTGCGTGCGTGTGTGTGTGAGTGTGTACAGCCAGTCCTCGAGAGCGGAGATGAGCGTGGGGTGGTGCCCACCCAGCCACACGGGCAGTTGACCAGGGCTGAACTTAGGACCCAGGGGAATGGGGGTGGGGCATATAAACTTTCTGAAATTCTTACACCGAGCGCTCGGAACTGCCGCTAGGATCTCGAGAAAGCTAGCGTTCAGTTAAAACTGTAATGCCACTGGGTTAGCCTGAGGTCGGATGACTGTGGGATGTGGCCATATCAGTCATATACCATCATGGGTGGCTTTCTGTTGTTTATACACTTCCGGGAAGTGCACTCGCATGCAGTCATGTGTATCTTTTAATCATCGATGAAGCAACTCCAGATATAACGATGGAGAGTTGAGCTCCCCTGGTGCACGTGTCATTACTGTGTTCAGTGGAAGAGACAATTCACGGCCTAACATCATAATCATTGGTGTAAATCTTGTGCTAGAATGGACCGCGGTATGGTAACCCATCATTGCAAAAGAAAATCGCAGATCCTAATCGTGACAATGTAGCTGGGTTTCCTTCGTTAACATGGTGGTGAGGGTCTGGTTAAATCATTCAACCATACAATCACTGTGCGGGTGAAAAGTCAATGTGCAGCAGGTGGCAGAGTTCCTGGAACCGCAGGTTCTGAAAGTCAGTACCTTGGTCTGAGTGTAACTCGTGGGGGATTCCAAAGTGGGAGAAAACCTGTTTTATCAAGGTTTCCATAATCATAGCGGCTTCTTGGTTAGGGAAAGCAAAAGCTTCCATCCACTTGTTAAAGTAGTCTTGAAAGCCAAGAACGAATCGGTTTCCATTATCAGAGGTTGTCACGGGTTCCATGTTATCAATGGCAACACGTTCAAAGGGTAATCCTATTATTGCAATGGTAGAAGTTCTAAGTGCTGACCTTAATACTTCGTAGTACTGGAGGTGGAAGAAATTTGCTTGCGGGAGGGACATTCATGGTTATGCAGCCAAGTCATAACAGGTCCAAGGTGCGGGTCGTTTTCTTGAGTGGCATTCATACACACAGGTTCCCATTTTTCAGGGGAGAGGAAAGGAAATATCAACTCATCACTTTCTATGACTTTAATAGAGAGATGTCCGCAGGTGATATAGGCATGGGCAGATCTTTAAAGTCATCCGGGGTGGAAAATGGCTCTGGGTGTTTATGCAAATGGGTGTCTGCATTTCCATACAACTTTCCAGGGCAATGTTCTACGACAAACTGAAATCGGTGAAGGGTTCCCTGCCAGCGAGCAGTTTGTTCTTCATGGGTATGTAGTTTTTGGAGCCAGCGGGGAGACGTGTGATCAGTTCACAGCGGAAAATGGTTTCCATACAGAAAGTGTCTGAAATGCATAATGAAATGAACGATAGCAAGCAATTCATGCTTGGTAGTAGAATAACAATGTTCTGTACGCGAAAGGTGACAAAATCCATAACATAGGACCTGTTCATGTCCATCGTGGCTGATTTGTGATAAAACGGCACCAATCCCTGTGTTTGAAACATCGGTGTCCAGGAGAAAAGTCGCCAGCAAAGATGGCCATGTGCTAAGAATGTCAGAAGAGACACCAACACAGAGAGCCTTGGAATTCGCCCTACTAGGAGCCAGCGAATACAAAGCCAGGAGAGCACATCATTGCATAAATCTGATACGTGTGCTCTGAGGTGGGCTCAAGGAAGCAGGACTCAATACACTCAAGTCAAGAATGGACCTGAGGAAGCTAAGGATTTCAGCTGCGGACAAGACACAATGGGCAAAAGTGAAGATGGACTGATTGCAGCTGTAGGATGTTTCTACTACTGCAGCCACAGAATACAGTAATCATATGGATCTGTTAGTATCGGTGCAGTGACCAGTTTTTCCTTTAGGAGTGCAACTACAGTTTCGAATTCCGGTGTCCAGAGGAAGGGATGATCCTTTTCTGTAAGTTGGAAAAGCAGCATAGTGATTTTGTTGAATTCCGGGATGTAAGCACGATAATATTGGCAGAGTCCAAGAAAACTTCGTATTTCCATAAGAGAGGTCAGGTTTTCCACGCAGTGACAACGCCTACTTTCGCGGGTTGGATGGAAACACCCTGAGCAGATACAACATGGCTGATGAATTCTACCTCTTTGCGGAACAAATGGCATTTCTTAGGTTTTAACTTTAAATTGAAGGAAGTGAATCGATCCAGCACTTCGCGAAGGTTGCCTACAGCATCAGAAAACATGTTTCCCATGTTTCTGAAGACGATTACATTGTCCAAGTAGCAGAAACAACTTTTCCATCCAGCGCTCGACGGTCCCATGTATTCCATACAGCATTTGTCGAAACTGAAAAAGGCTGTCACATCAGATGAAGGCAGTCTTTTCTTTGTCCTGTTCGTCCATTTCCATTTGCAAATATCTGCTAGCCAGATCAAGAGTGCTAAACCAGGCTGAGCTGGCGAGAGGATCTAGGGCATGGTCTATATGTAGAAGAGGATAAGCATCCTTACCACTGCGGTCATTCAAGTATCTGTAATCGATTTCTAAGAAAGTCGATTCCAAGCAGCGCATCACTGGCAATATTAGCTACTATGACTTGGATAAAATGCAAGTCTGTGATTTGTACATAGCAATTGGCAGCGCCAGCTATGTTCAAAGGCGTTCCAGTGGCAGTGCAAAGTTGGACACAGAGATCCATCAAGGGAGTTCGCGTTTGTTGAGGCAATATGTCATAGATGCGGGAGCTTAGAATGGTAACAGTGGCTCTGGTATCAACGGTAGCGAGAACACGAGTACCATGAATGGTACAGTGGCAACGAAGGGGGCTATTCTGGGGACTATTCTGAGGGAGGTAAACAGCCACTAGGACACAAAATGGTGATTCTGACGAGGTCTGTTCCTCCAGTATGGACTTGACGCTGATGGCAAGCTCCAGTGCTTCAGCAGTGGAAGAGCGGTCGAAACAGAGGTATCTAGTCGAATTTAGGTGAGGAACTGCGTTATTTCCAGTGAACGAATCTTGGTCTGAAAGCGACAAATCCAGCGCCCTTTTCAGGAGGTGATTCCTGCAGCGGGACTTCTGGTAGTTCTGGTAGGTGTAGGTTCGGGTGGTGAGGAAATTCCTTGCACAACCTTTAGGTAAGCATTCATTTGGGTGGAGAAATGACAGGTGTAGGAGCTGCGGCAGAAATAGAAGGTGCGATGTCAGGGTGTGGCTGCATATTATTACTTTTCTTCTTAACATACATGCAAGGTCCAGTGTTTTTGTGCACTGCTGCCACAGTTTCTGGGGTTTCTTGAACATTCTCTACTGGGCAAATGATTTGCGATCTAAGAAGTTGTTGATTCGAATGGCGGTATTCGTGAGTTCTGTAATATCGCGTTTGTCTGCTTGATATGAATGATCCTTAAGATCATGGTGCTGAGGGCTTCAATAAAACTATCGATGAGAATGTAGTTTTTCGTTTCCCCATGTAGTGTTCCATAGGTATGCATCACCCAGCGGCGTACATGGCCAGCGAGCTCCAGCAGGGTTTCTGTGGGTTCCCATCGCGTGGAGCGGAGGAGTTTATGGCTAGTTTCTGTTTCGGCACTATCACCAAGGTGCTCTTTCAGAGCGGCACTAAGTTGATCAAAAGAAGGCAGTCCTGCGATTCATGGTTCAGTCAGGACCTGAAGGGATTTCCCTTCAAGCGTGTAACCAGGTACATGCCCTTTTCAGCATATTCCCAGCGGTTTAAATCAGCTATTAGGTTGAACTAGGGTAGGTAGTTATCCCATGTATTCTGGAGGAGCTACGGATTTGTTACGCCATTGGGCACGGTGGAGATAGGTGGGAGGCAAGCAGTCCAAGAGGTGGTGTCTTCTCTCATTGTTACGATGGAGCAGTATTTTCCATGTGGGTTCCACCCAGCATTAACTTCATCATGGTGGATGCAGTTAAAGGCTGTCATGAAACATCATGAGTGATATGGTATTGGATCGGTCAGTTAAGGATGGCGGTAATTGTCATCATCATCCTCCATCTCGTTCGTGGGCAGAGGCGGACACTAGGGACTGGTGTAGTACTATTCAAAACTCAAGTCGTCGTATGCCATCAAGCACCACATCGGGCACAAGTTGTGGCTGGGTGGCCGCTGTCCCATGGTCATCCCCAATCTCGAGGGCAGGGTGGCACATGTGGCACATGAGCTTGGCCGGGCATTCCTAGCACAGCTGATTGCCTGTACACGTGACTAAGTTCCTGATGTGGCAGGTTTCCTGCCAACCTCTGCCTGCCTGCTGCTGTTCTTGTGCGGGAGGCCGGGGCACTTGGTGGCCATTGCAGTATGCTGCCGGTCTCTCGGTTGGTCAATCCTTAGTATGAGCGGAGGTGAGCCGTGTATACGTAGACGCGCATTCCGTCTGTAGTGGGCAAAACAACAGGAGTGGTCGAAGAAGGAGAAGAAGAAGAGGGGGTGCTGGCGATGGAGGAGGTCGCAGGTGTGGTGGAAGTGTTTCTGGGAACATTGTTTGTCCATGCTGGTAGCGCTAATGGTGGTTTAAATGGTGGTGGCTCCATCAGTGGGAGTTTATGTGGTGTGCGACAAGCGAGGTGAATCTCTCCAGGCGCGTGGTCGAAAAGGTGTCCCAGGCTGAAGAGTGGATCATTCTAGGGAGAGGGATCCATTTGAATTAATCCTGCTGGGAATGAGAGGTGAGTGCTGGCATAGTGCATGTGAGCCTAGAGGAAAGATAGGACCGCAAGGGGCTTTTCAATCTTTCCCACATGTGTTTGAGCTGAGCTCTATTTTAAGGATCTCTCTCTCTCTCTCTCTCTCTCTCTCTCTCTCTCTCTCTCTCTCTCTCTCTCTCTCTATCAGGTGCTAGTGTCTCGAGGAAGGGAGAGAAGGGGGTCGAGGGAGAAGGTGCGGGGGAAAACGTTCTTTGTTAACGTTTAGGTTTTCCTCAGCTCAATGCATGACATTTTTAGTCATAGGCCAACAAAGTTGTGCATGCCAGTGGTGTCAGGATCAATTTGCCTCCCTAACGTCGCCGGGTCCTATCCAAACTCTTGTCGCCTTGGAGGCCAGGGGGCCTAAGGAGCGGCAGAGGGGGGGGGGAACGGTCTTGGGGGAGAGAGGGGTGGTCCTTAGCGGGCATCAAAACAGCAGCCTTTTCCTATCCTTACCCTAGACAGTCGAGACATCGCTAGCAGTCAGTTTTTTAGTTTCGTCAGTCGATACAACTAAAGCTTAGTCTGTCGCAAAAAAGTAATTAGGTATTGAAGTTATTTCTTGCTTTACTAATTATCTGTGTAAAGCGGATCCTACTTTAGTGCTCGTGGAAGGTGGGGGTGGGGTGGGGAGGGGGTGGGAGGTTTGGAGAACAGGAAGGATTGAAGGTTTAGTAGTTGCTGCCTAGTTGAGCTGCTGTTCTCTGCAGTCGTTCCGAGGCAGTCCTTCTGATTGTACATAAGCTTTTCTCGGTTTTAGGGGAAGTCCTGCACAAGGTAGTGTTTTAGCCACCTTAAAAGTGTGTGCTGGTTTAAGGCCTCAGTCGGCTGCCAAAACGACGTGATCAGTTAGGTTATGCAAGAACCTCTTCCCTCGCAGGGTCAGGCAAGCCTTCAACTCAGAGCCTAGGCCATTTTGAACGATGTCATAAAGAGCTTGAGGCAGCACAGGGGGCGATCCTTCCGTGTTTCAAATGCGCAAACACGCCTGTGTAACCAACTGAACAAGAAAAGAGCTTAGTGGAACCTCAGTCGAGCCTGAATGCAGTGGACTTGGAAATGATTCCGGTGATGCGGCGGCTATTGGCATCGCTCATCAGAACCAGTGTTAACCACCGCAGTGTCGAAAATCCTGCATAGGGGGACATGTTTGAAGTGTCATAGTGCAGGGTGCGAAAGTTTAAGCAGCTGAGAATCCTTTCGTAAATACTTCCAGGTAAGGGTCACAAGACCTGTCGGGTAGTCGAAAGGATGGTAGCGGTTAGTTGGAGCCTTTAGACAAGGCGGGTCCACAGGGAATGGCCATACGTAGCGCGAGGCAATATCATGACGTCAAAGTCATTCGCAGTGGAATGGTAGTGAGAGGCGGCTCTGAGTTCTGCTTCGAGCTGGGAGAAAGGTGAGCTGAGAAATGCAGTGATCCGAGGTTTCAGCTTTCCTAAGCCTAACAAATCTTTCCTACTCGAAGGAGGCCCGCAAGGGGCCCTGTAGTCGAAACGGCACAGATCGGGGAGACCAAGTGTGCACACCGAGCATGCCAACTTAGATGGGAGCTAGCCGGGAAGACAGTTTAATTCCGTCGGCAACAATATACTGTTTTGGGGCGGTCCAAGTGAAATGCAGGGAAATCCGTCATAACAAAAATGGAACTACCGCTAAACAGCGGGAGATAAACAAAAGGTGCTTAAGGTGGTAAATCTAACTTCTGTAGAGAAAAAGCAAATAAGATTAGTCCGTACATTTAATATTTAGAAAACATGCACAATCCAATTTATATCAAGCGTGGTACAAAGTCCAGCTGTCACTGTTCACAGTCCCAGTGAATGTGGGGTCTAATTTTTGCGATTGCAGCCATTGTCGGCTTTTAACCACCTTTGGTAGTTATATTCCCGAGGTACAAAGTAACCAAATGACTCAGTCCTTGGTGTCCAAAGATTACGATAAGCCGAGTGGGTGGTACTTCTTAAAGAGCAGAAGAAAGTTCAGCAGTTCCTCACATGAAGCCTGGTCACAGAAAGGCGACGCAGGAGAAGAGAATAGTTCACTTTTAAGAGAAGCGATACCAAGCGACACAATGCAAAATGGCAGAAGTCCGAACCAGCGGTCACAAAAATATGAAAAAGTTCCATTGTTGTGGGAGGAAAATCTCCCGGAGAAGGAATGGGAACCTCACTCATTTGGAAGACAAGTACCGATCGAGGGTTTCTCCCAAAGTTCTCTTAGTAGCAGATGAATCACGGTGGAGAAGATTCCCGGCAAAGTCTGTTGCAGATGGAGTCGGTAGTCTTGCCGGTATGTGGTGGAATCTCCTTCACTTCAGAGTCAGGCGATGTGGCGAGGTTTTCACATCAGCTGGGTCTTCTGGATGGCAAATATCACAGCTGAGATTTCTGGATGCGGAAGAATTTTACCAGTAGTTATTAATTCGTAGTTTAATTTAGGGCACTTTTTCTTGGCGGCCTTTATAATAATTAGGCTGTAGATGTCAACCCAATCCAAGCTCTGAGTGGTTGGTGTCCCTATGGTTATGCAGTGCATTTTCCCCATTATTTCTGAACCAGGGATCAAGGGAACCATCTGCCAATCGGGTTCGTTGTCGAGGCAGCCCGAGGACAACCTCTATGCAGCTCTTTTATAATGCAGAGCGATCAGCTTTTATACTCTCTGCTCTGCGTCTCATTATGTTTTCAGCGAATGGGAAGCTTTCCTTAGGGAACAACAGCCAATAGGCAGTTGTTCTTAAAATCACGCTGGCCTCCATAGCATCTAGCAGGAGTCAGCGAGTTCAATAGAGAGTTATGTTTCAAGTTATCTTCTCCTAGGGAATGTTCGAAGATTCCTTGATTAAGTGTCACTCTTTTTCTGTTTTGACCTGTCATTATGATAGTGAGGAAGCGGATATCTCTCAGGCTTTCCAAAGGTAGCAAACACCCTCGAAAACTTTTGTGATCATGACCATTACGCGAGGAAAAAGTCGTGCAAAGATCATATTTACAAGGTAAAAACCTTATATATGAATTGGATAGATCTGGCGATTAAGTGCTCTGAATATTTTAAAGCTAATATGACACAAAGGTGTTGCTACGGCAGCAATAGCTTGTAATAAATCAGTTTCAAAATAGTCAATAACTTATAATACCCGTATTGATCCTTTGCTTTTGTGAAAGGAAATATTTTGTTATAAAATGACAACACTCTTTTGCATTCGGGAATGGCGATCTGTGATTGGGTGACAGTAGCCAACCCGGAACTGGTAATCCGCCCTTCAGAAGCATACTACGACTGCTCAGGGGACGCCTGTACCTAAAGCATGCAGGATGGTGAAAATGTTGAAGACACGATTCGCCACCTTTTTGCATGCACCGGGCCACTGGGAGTACCACCGTAGTCTACAGGGATTTCTTTTTTATGGGCTACTGAGTGGACACTTTTAGCTTGTAAATATGATCTTTGCACGACTTTTTCCTCGCGTAATGGTCATGATCAGAAAAGTTGGCTGTTGTTCCCTAAGGAAAGCTTCCCATTCGCTGAAAACATATATATATATATATATATATATATATATATATATATATATATATATATATATATATATATATATATATATATATATTATATATAGCTTCACTTTCTTTGATCTGGTAGTCAAAATTTGATCTATATGTTTTACGAGCGTGGAATTATTATGAGTTGCCAAATCACTAATATGACATCACTAGTTCTTGGAATATTCGCGTAAAGTGGTTGACTTATATTCAGAGTATGTTTGGCATGCAGGAAAGTGCAACTTGTTGAGTTTTTTTAGGTATGATATGCCATTGGATAAAGCCAAATATTGATTGACCTCCTGTGCGAACATACGCTTTTCAGTTTTTATCTCTGGCTTGTCAAATGGAAAATCAAAATGTTTACAAAGCAGTATGTACAATAAATAGCATGCTACATATTTGATCATTTAGCAATCTCATGGTACAGCTTACTACCAATGTCGTGACCTCTATACAGTGGTAACGTGGTTTCATAGGAGCGTGACAGACAGTAATAATATTAATCTCTTCAATGCGGGATCTGAAATAACTAAATCATTAGAAATGTATTAACACATTTCATAAATTACTTGTCCCAAATTGCTTAAAGTCAATTAGTCCGGTCATTGCCATAATATCTTCTTTTTTCATTCTTAAAACTTGATTTGACCGATTTAGCATTTATGGAGAAATCTTTGTGTATACAGGGTGTGCATGGAAGGGGTGGCATATGTAAAAAGCTTTCTCCCTAAATTTCCCTTCTCTTACATTTAGACCATACGGAATAAACACCTTTCACTTCTTAGCTTCACACTCGGTTCACTGACAAGACTCTAGGCGCTGCATGTGATGCAGATATCATACAGGATTGCCGAACTTGCAAGGAGGAAGCAATTCAATTGCTTTCCTCTCAGACAAGCTGGCCTATTTGTGAAGTGGCTTTACATCGTATCAAAAAATATCTAGAAAGCTGATGATCAAATCATTTATTCTTTATATATGATTCATATTGTCTGTTGGGTGTTTCAAGCTCGGTGAAATCATCGTGTGTCTTAAATATTATTTTTACATTTTCAAGTTCCCAAGAATCGGCACTGAAGAGAGGCGGTACAACAATGGTACTCAGTGAAACCTCTGAATCGCAGTAAATGACAGACGGTGAGTTCTCAGCTTAACTCTCTGAGCAGGTACACCACACCATCCTCTGCATTTCTGGCCTCAGTTTTCTAGGAATATATAGAAGGTAACCATTTTGAGAGATATCTAATTGAATATCTTGACATTACTTATGACTTTATTGCCCATCAAATATTGGTTCATTAGGGCAAATGGTAGACTATTGATTATTTTCAGAGCATAACATCGCAGTTAGTATTCAGAACGATAGTTATTCTTTAACCCTTTAACACTCAAATTTGTTCAAGAAAATTTCAATTCTCTAATGGAAAATGTATATTTGCCGACCAAGAGACTATTTTTGAAAATTTACCAATGGAATGACTGGCTCTGGCATCCCCATGGTAAATTTTCAAAAATAGTATCCTCTTGGTCTGCAAATGGACATCTCTCAAGACCACTGAAGACGCCATTTTTGGCTGGTATGAGTATTAAGTGGTTATGTCAAATAGATGTATTGACCCAATTTCCGATCAATAAAACGACAAAAGTTAAATCAATAGCTTATGTCAGCATATGTCTAGCCGTGAATGCGGCTATATGATTGACTGAGTTTGTTTTATTTAACTATGGTTGTGCATTCACATATATGCGCAAACACCAAGAATAACCATTTTCAGGTCAAGAGAATTCTATTTTTAAAATATTACCATTGGAAGTAATGATTTGCTCAATGACGCATTTGATCGAATTGTAAATCTTCAGAGGTGGCCATAAATAATTATAGATGGAATGGTTTTTGTGCATCGAATGTCAATGAAACCACACAGCCTTGAAGCGTGTAGTGGTCTTGCAAAAGACTATGACTGTATACATGTTGTGTTTGATCATTACAAAGATGAAACATAATTCATTAAGCAAAATACACTGCAACATCCAAAAGCTGCCATTGCGAATTCAACACCAACAAGAACATCACTCCATGTGTTTCGCAGCCATTCCAAGACAAAGGCCAGCCTTACAGAATTCCTCCGAACCAAGTTGCTTGAAAAAATTATAAACACCGTCAGAAAGACATTGTTATTTCTGCGAATTGAAGTAATGCGAAGGTATTACCAGCCAATGTTGTTGATGCAAATTGGATCTATTAGAAATTAGTGTTCCCACGAGGCGTGGTGGTGGTGTTGGGTGGGGTTGGGGTAAGTGGGATAACGGTTTGCTCTGTTGGGTGCTGTTGAAGTATTGTGATTACGTTGTCATTTACCTTGTTATTGCCTATTATTATTGGACAAATCATCGTCACGTTTCTAGTTGAGCTTGTTGGCTCCTTAAAGCTGAATAGTCATGCTAAATAACCAATGCTTATTCCCTACCGGTAACATAGTTCTATCAATAAATTTCCGCTTCTGGCAATTCTATTATGAGTCCGGGCATTGGTTCGTTAAACAAAAGCCGCGCAACACTTTTGAGTCACTCTGAACGAATTCACTTAGTATAGCGAAAAACCGACGACCCCGGGATCGTATCTCTGGTTAGCCGCCTGGGGATCACTGGAGACGTAGGCAATCTCCGTCACTCCTCGTTGTCTCTCTCCACCAAGGAGTATAAATGGGTACCGTTAAACTGGGGAAGTTACCAATAATAGACTGAAATAAAAACCAACCTAGACATGGCGTGAATTGTATCTGTAAGCAGGGATTCAATAGACGCCAACCAAACTAGTAGATTTTGGCGAGTTATCACGTAGCCAGGTGTGCAACGGGAGAGCATGGCAGGTAGGCCACAACACAGCAATATGCAAATGTGTCACCTGAGTATTACTTAGTGGCGAAGTGCTCACCCCAACACATATCGGCTGACTTAGAGCTCGGTGTATTTGGCGAATCCTTATATAATGCACGAGAAATGTTAGGGAAGGGTATCTTGTTAGAAGTATCAGTACCTGGACCTAAACAGAGTTACTGAAAACGGACATTTATTTATAGCCACATATTAGATTTTTACGCGTATTGGTAAGCCACTGCTTCTCTTAGCGTGTCATTTCAGGTTTAGCAGTGCCACTGGGTATTTATTCTTTGCTCGATCCCAAAATGATCGGTGTCATGTGTTATCAGCCATCGAGTTAAACTAGAATAGTGAACATGACATGGCTATTTACAAATTCTTAAGAATTGGAGGCAGACCGGCCACTACATTATCATAATCTGAATGCCAGTCAATCATGCTATACTGTAGCCTACACATCCTTTCTCCAGATTCAGATGTAGGCCATATTTGCTAATAAATGGTGCTTGCATAGTTTGGTCATATTCGTTGTAATTATTGCACGTCATATTGTCTGAGTCTATTAACTTGAGACGCTGGGATTTCTCAAACAAGAAGGCGACCTAATCAGGGTGAAGTTGAACTTAGTGTTGCGGGTTCGGGTAATGCATAGTTCTATGTGGAATGGAGGGAGCCGATATGTCACTCAATAACATAATTTATTACGTCACTATTTATCTGAAGTCACAATCATATTGACGTGTCTAGATCCGTCATGAACAATGAAAGGACGCCAAGTGTACGAATTATATATCTTTGAGCAATTTATAATTTAAGAAGCTTTCCGTTGAAGATTTTGAAACTAATTTGACTGGGAGCTATTGTTACAATGGATAGTCACATCCCCAGGCAAATTAGTTTCAAAAGCTTCGACACCTTACCTGTAGGGCATATAGTTACCTTGAAATTTAGATTCTGTGAATTCAAAATTTGAAATCAATTCCAACACGCATAAATAGTTGAGGGAGCTTACCTAGAAATGGACTGGGCACAAATATAAATGGATACCCCTCCATTGAATTTAATAGTCTCTACTTACTATAGGTTAATTTGTTAATCTGACGTTTTATTCCATCATTGGATGACGAAATAGGAAATTTAAAGTGTCCCTGCAAACAATGCTATGTTGGCACAACATTTGGTCAATGTTTATTTATTCGTTGGCCCAACCTAGTTTTGCTCATTCGTATTATGTTGGCCGAACATATCACGCAGTTTTTCACACGAAGATACAACGTTGGGACAACATAACTAACTGACTTTCAAACAGCCGACGTCAATACAACTTTGACCCAATGTAATAATTTTCCATGAGCCATCCACACCTAAGCCCAACCTTAGGCAAAGAGGTGAGAGAATGATGATGTACATTGCGGGGACAAAGAAGTGAGAGAATGGAGATGTACATTGTCGGGACAAAGAAGTGAGAGAATGAAGATCTACATTGTGGGGACAAAGAAGTGAGAGAATGATGATGTACATTGTGGGGACAAAGAAGTGAGAGAATGGAGATGTACATTCTGGGGACAAAGAAGTGAGAGAATGATGATGTACATTGCGGGGACAAAGAAGTGAGAGAATGGAGATGTACATTGTCGGGACAAAGAAGTGAGAGAATGAAGATCTACATTGTGGGGACAAAGAAGTGAGAGAATGATGATGTACATTGTGGGGACAAAGAAGTGAGAGAATGGAGATGTACATTCTGGGGACAAAGAAGTGAGAGAATGATGATGTACATTGCGGGGACTAAGAAGTGAGATAATGAAGATGTACATTGTGGGGACAAAGAAGTGAGAGAATGATGATGTACATTGTGGGGACAAAGAAGTGAGAGAATGATGATGTACGTTGCGGGGACTAAGAAGTGAGATAATGAAGATGTACATTGTGGGGACAAAGAAGTGAGAGAATGATGATGTACATTGTGGGGACAAAGAAGTGAGAGAATGATGATGTACATTGTGGGGACAAAGAAGTGAGAGAATGATGATGTACATTGCGGGGACAAAGAAGTGAGAGAATGGAGATGTACATTGTCGGGACAAAGAAGTGAGAGAATGAAGATCTACATTGTGGGGACAAAGAAGTGAGAGAATGATGATGTACATTGTGGGGACAAAGAAGTGAGAGAATGGAGATGTACATTCTGGGGACAAAGAAGTGAGAGAATGATGATGTACATTGCGGGGACTAAGAAGTGAGATAATGAAGATGTACATTGTGGGGACAAAGAAGTGAGAGAATGATGATGTACATTGTGGGGACAAAGAAGTGAGATAATGAAGATGTACATTGTGGGGACAAAGAAGTGAGAGAATGATGATGTACATTGTGGGGACAAAGAAGTGAGAGAATGATGGTGTGCATTGTGGGGACAATGACGTGAGAGAATGGAGATGTACATTGTGGGGACAATGACGTGAGAGAATGATGATGTACATTGTGGGGACAAAGGAGTGAGAGAATGATGATGTACATTGTGGGGACAAAGAAGTGAGAGAATGGAGATGTACATTGTGGGGACAATGACGTGAGAGAATGATGATGCACATTGTGGTGACAAAGGAGTGAGAGAATGATGATGTACATTGTGGGGGACAAAGAAGTGAGAGAATGATGGTGTACATTGTGGTGACAAAGGAGTGAGAGAATGATGATGTACATTGTGGGGGACAAAGAAGTGAGAGAATGATGATGTACATTGTGGGGGAAAAGAAGTGAGAGAATGGAGATGTACATTGTGGGGACAAAGAAGTGAGAGAATGATGATGTACATTATGTGGAGAAAGAAGTGAGAGAATGATGATGTACATTGTGGGGACAAAGAAGTGAGAGAATGGAGATGTACATTCTGGGGACAAAGAAGTGAGAGAATGATGATGTACATTGCGGGGACAAAGAAGTGAGAGAATGGAGATGTACATTGTCGGGACAAAGAAGTGAGAGAATGAAGATCTACATTGTGGGGACAAAGAAGTGAGAGAATGATGATGTACATTGTGGGGACAAAGAAGTGAGAGAATGGAGATGTACATTCTGGGGACAAAGAAGTGAGAGAATGATGATGTACATTGCGGGGACTAAGAAGTGAGATAATGAAGATGTACATTGTGGGGACAAAGAAGTGAGAGAATGATGATGTACATTGTGGGGACAAAGAAGTGAGAGAATGATGATGTACGTTGCGGGGACTAAGAAGTGAGATAATGAAGATGTACATTGTGGGGACAAAGAAGTGAGAGAATGATGATGTACATTGTGGGGACAAAGAAGTGAGAGAATGATGATGTACATTGTGGGGACAAAGAAGTGAGAGAATGATGATGTACATTGCGGGGACAAAGAAGTGAGAGAATGGAGATGTACATTGTCGGGACAAAGAAGTGAGAGAATGAAGATCTACATTGTGGGGACAAAGAAGTGAGAGAATGATGATGTACATTGTGGGGACAAAGAAGTGAGAGAATGGAGATGTACATTCTGGGGACAAAGAAGTGAGAGAATGATGATGTACATTGCGGGGACTAAGAAGTGAGATAATGAAGATGTACATTGTGGGGACAAAGAAGTGAGAGAATGATGATGTACATTGTGGGGACAAAGAAGTGAGAGAATGATGATGTACATTGCGGGGACTAAGAAGTGAGATAATGAAGATGTACATTGTGGGGACAAAGAAGTGAGAGAATGATGATGTACATTGTGGGGACAAAGAAGTGAGAGAATGATGGTGTGCATTGTGGGGACAATGACGTGAGAGAATGGAGATGTACATTGTGGGGACAATGACGTGAGAGAATGATGATGTACATTGTGGGGACAAAGGAGTGAGAGAATGATGATGTACATTGTGGGGACAAAGAAGTGAGAGAATGGAGATGTACATTGTGGGGACAATGACGTGAGAGAATGATGATGCACATTGTGGTGACAAAGGAGTGAGAGAATGATGATGTACATTGTGGGGGACAAAGAAGTGAGAGAATGATGGTGTACATTGTGGTGACAAAGGAGTGAGAGAATGATGATGTACATTGTGGGGGACAAAGAAGTGAGAGAATGATGATGTACATTGTGGGGGAAAAGAAGTGAGAGAATGGAGATGTACATTGTGGGGACAAAGAAGTGAGAGAATGATGATGTACATTATGTGGAGAAAGAAGTGAGAGAGTGATGGTGTGCATTCTGGGACAGACAAGTGAGAGATTGACGATGTACATGATATGCGTTCCTTGTCCCTAAGATGTACATCATTAGTCTCTCACTACTTTGCCCCCATAATGTACATCACATTCTTTCACTTATTTGTCCCCACAATGTATATTACGACTCTCTCACGGCATTGTCGACCGTGGTTACAAGAGAATTTCAATGGCTTCCTTTCTAAAACAGTATTTGAACGTATTCAGAAACAATTATTTGACCATGGTCGACCATGTTTTGACCATGGTCGGTGTAATTTACTAAGGGAGGCAACGCGTTCACTCAAAGCAGTGTCTTTTCGCATTTAAAATCTTAATTATTCTAGAATATCACGACATTTACCGAGGTTAAGATATTTATCTAAAGTATCGCCTAAGACACGTAGTGATGTAATTCGCGGATGTTCGAAAGATTTTCATAATTACTCTTTCCCCGTATTAGCACCATTTTATCAACAACGACGGAGTTTATTTTTTCAAAGATACTATCAGTTTTCTGCGGTCTTGGGAATATCCATTTCCTCATATGATCAGAAGACTATTTTTGAAAATTTACCATTAAAATGACTGGCTGAATGTATTACGTCTTAAACATATGCGTTAAATATTTAGAAACTAATGTGACTGAAAAAACCTGGATAGGTCTGTGTGGAAACTTTGAATATTTTGAAAACTATGATGACTGAAGGTTTAGAAAAGCCAATCTCTTTCCTACCACACAGGCACGCATGCACTCATCAGTTTTTCTCCGGTCTTGGGAATATCAACTTTCCTCATATGATGAGAAGACTATTTTTGAAAATTTACCTCTGAAATGCTGGTTCAATGTATTACGTCTTAAACATGTTTGTTAAATATTTAGAAACTAATGTGACTGGAAAAAAACCTGGATAGGTCTGTGTGGAATATTTTGAAAACTATGATGACTGAAGGTTGAGAAAAGCTAGGCTCTTCCCTACCACACACGCACGCACGCACTCATGCACGTACACGCATACACACAGATAACTGATCAGCTTCATAATGTATCATCTATTACTTATTTACTCACTAGAGCGCGCGTACATACATACACATACATACATACATACACACACACGCACGCATTTGCGCACGCCCACTCTGATTAGGTTTAGTTGAAATGTAGACAATCCACCACCTTAGCCGCTGTCTCTACCACTGATACTACAACTGACACTGTCTCTGCCACTGCATCTACCACTGCTACCGTATCTGCCACTACCACTGCCTCAGCCAATGCCACTGCCACTGCCACTGCCACTGCCACTTCTCCTGCTCCTGATCTGGCTCTCTCTCTCCCGCTCGTGCTCCTGCACCGCTGCTGCTGCTGCTGCTGCTGCTGCTGCTGCTGCTGCTGCTGTGGCGGCCATGGCTGTCACTGCTGCTGCTAATAATATACAACTTCCCGGTACTGCACCTAATCATGACACTACTCAGAGCCCTACCACAAAGACGTTTAGCATAGATGCTATTCGTTATAATATGGCTGCGATAAAAGATAATACCCTTTATAATAGCATGGCTTCTAACTGTAGCAGCCCTGGCGGCGGTGACATCAGCAGCAGCTGCATGACGAGTGACGAACACTACCATCAACACCACCAACATGTCAATACTACAGCCATTACCAACAAAAACACCACAAACAAGAATGACGGCGATGATGATGATGACGTCGATGACGATTACTACAACAATGATGACGGCAGCAACGACATCGGCAACAGCAACAACGATAATGACAGCGACACATTTGGACGGAAGCGGCGGAAACAACAACAACAACAGCAACAACAACAACAACAACAACAACAACAACAACAATAATAACAACAATAACAACAACGACAACGACAACGACAACGACAACACCAACAACAACAATAACAACAACAACAACAACAACAACAACAACAACAACAACGACAACAACAGGAACAGCGGCTTGTTGCACATTGCATCCTTAAACGTATGTGGCCTAAAGTCAAAGTTACTGTTTACGGAATTCTATGAATTCGTAAATGCACATGACATCATCTGTTTAAACGAGACAAAGCTAAATGATACAGATTATGTTTTAATACCTAACTACGTACTTTTAACACAAACTCGAACCAATACATATGGAAGCTTAGGAGTCCTAATAAAGGAAAGTCTGAGACAGTACTTCCGTAAAGCGGAATATGAGACAGTGAATGACTTCGTTCTATGGTTGCAAATTAGTAAAGAACTAACGAATTACTCAGGGGACACGTTACTCGGAATAACATACATTCCACCCGAATCATCAAGATATTATGCAAACGATGCATATGACAAAATTGAACAAGACATAATAAACCTTAGTAAATCATTTGACATATTTTGCCTAGTTGGGGACCTCAATGCTAAAATAGGGGAAGACTGTGATTACGAAGAGTATGACGACTTTACATTACGGAATTTCGGCATAAGTGACGCTCCAAATTCTGACCTCCTAAGACTTACAATGACTGGGATACCTAGGGATAGAAGAAGCGAATGCGAAGGACGTAAAAATACAAGTGGACGGAAACTGATTCAACTTTGTAAAAATGTGAACATGTTTATACTTAATGGGAGGGTGGGAAAAGATAAACTCATAGGCAGGGTGACGTCCACAAATAAACGCTTAATCGATTATGCAATAGGGAATAGGAAATTTATAGGAGAAACAACGCAATTTGAAGTTTACAATTTTGACCATATTATTTCCGATATACATTTTGGTCTTCACTTGAGTGTAACACACAACAACAACAACAACAACAACAACAACAACAACAACAACAACAACAAAACCAA
The DNA here is from genome assembly GCA_034401795.1 of Chaetoderma sp. LZ-2023a. Classification (NCBI taxonomy): domain Eukaryota; kingdom Metazoa; phylum Mollusca; class Caudofoveata; order Chaetodermatida; family Chaetodermatidae; genus Chaetoderma; species Chaetoderma sp. LZ-2023a. Next base: position 49,717,664 of record CM067374.1, on the reverse strand, counting down.
TTAGATGGATAGAACAAAAGAAGTCTAGTTTTGTAGATAATTTAAGCCGCGATAGCTTCGACAATATCAAAAATAGCAAACGGGAAATTCAAAATGGCGATGTTCATAGTAATATAAATAAGACGATTAGTATGATTGAACAATTTTTCCTTGAAAGTGCAGAAAAATCATTTGGGCGGAAAAAACATTATCACGGTAAACGCAAGAAAAACTCCCAACCATGGTTTGGCAAAGACTGTAATGAAAAAGGGGGGAATATCACAAAGCGAAAAAGAGGTCCAATCTAAATAAAACTGAAATAAATAGACAACACCTACAAAGAGCTAGCAAGAGTTATCAAAGAATAATAAGAACATATGCACAAAATAGGTGTTATCAGATGCATGCAGATTTACGTCGCTTGCACAAAGGCGTTACTAAGGCCTTCTGGAAATTGTTCAATAGACAATCAAATAAAGAAGAAAGTATCACGAAAATTGAACTGGAAACCTTATTTCAACACTTTACACATGTAAATGCAGTGGAACCTGATACAGATCAAAGTGATATTCCAGTCAACAATATAACTGAGTGCGCTGAACTGGACGTACCAATTACAAGTGAAGAAATAAAGGAACGAATAACTAAACTCGCAAATGGGGAGGCAGCAGGGGATGACAATATTTATAATGAATATATTAAAAGCACCGTTGATCTCATGCTCCCTATATACGAAATGCTATTTAATCACATTTTTGACACAGGAGTTGTACCGCCTGATTGGCTTCTGGGAAAAATAATACCTATCTGTAAAAATAAAAGAGATCCACTAGACCCAACGAATTACCGTCCAATAACATTACTAAGCTGTTTGGGCAAATTATTTACATCTATTCTTAACGACCGACTAAAAAAATCTGCAGAAAAACACGAAATCATTTCTGAATCCCAAACTGGATTTAGGAAAAATAGGTCTACCGTAGACAATATCCTCTCCCTCTACCTCATTAAAGAAATACTATTTGCACAAAAGAAAAAGCTATATTGCTGTTATGTTGACTCTAAGCAAGCGTTTGATAAGGTTTGGCGCGTTGGTCTATGGACTAAGCTTCTTAAGAGCGGCATATCCGGAGAATATTTTAAAATTATATACAATATGTATAGCGATCTAAAATTATTTGTCTATCATAATCGTACAAACTCAAATTTTATTATCTATAACATTGGTGTACGGCAAGGGGAAAATCGTTCACCTTTTTTTTTTCAATTTTTTTAACCGATTTAGAAGAATATCTGACAGAAAATGGAATTGTAGGCTTAACATGTTTAAATAAACTGGCAGACAAAAATTGTAATCCATATCTTTATCTTATTATTTTACCATACGCCGATAACACTATTATACTGGCCGAGTCAGCGGAAGCCTTGCAACAAGCACGCAATGCATTTCATGACTATTGTCTCAAATGGAAGCTTGAAATAAATACTACAAAAACAAAAGTTATGATTCTTTCCAAACGTAAATTAAAGAAATACCCAAACTTTACCATAGGTGGCCAGCTACTCGAAATCGTAAATGAATACCTATATTTGGGGGTCATGGTAAAATCAAACGGGGGGGGGGGGGGGGGCGGGGGGTGGTGTTCTCTAGCTGTAAAACACGAAACTGCAAACAAGGAACGTGGGCAATGTTTTCATTATTATCAAAAATCAAACAACATGATATACCAATAGATTTTCAGATAATACTATTTGATACTATGATTGCACCAATACTACTTTATGGCTCAGAAATCTGGGGGTTTGAGAATACAACTCGGATAGAAACATGCCATATTAAATTCTTTAAAAGTGTACTCCGTTTGAAGAAAAGTACCCCAAATGTTATGGTTTTTGAGGAAGTGGGAAAAATGCCCTTAGATGTACAAATAAAATGTAACATGGTTAGGTTTTGGGGAGGGATAGTAAATGCAGGATACGGGAAACTCTCGTCAATTCTTTATTATTTATGTCTAGAGGTCATTACCCAACGTCAGATACAAGTTAATTGGATTAACACAATCAAAACTATCCGAGAGGCAACAGGTCAGTGACATGTATTCAACTCTGAAAACATAAACATAAATAAGGTAGTCAGTCAAACAAAGAAAGCCTTGGAACAACAATACATAGACAAATGGACGAGACAGCTACACGAATCAACTAGGTTAACGTTTTACAAAGTTATAAAATTCAAATTTCAGTTTGAAAGCTACTTAAACTTACTGTCATGCGGCGATGCTATAAGCTTATGTCACTTCAGAACACTTAATCACAAACTGGCAATTGAGTCCCAAAGATGGGCGGGCATCGACCGGAATGAAAGATTATGCAATGTATGTAATG
>CM067374.1:49635491-49714800 GCA_034401795.1 Chaetoderma sp. LZ-2023a | reverse complement strand
TATGTCGCAAATAAATATAACACAACAGTTCTCATGGTGTGAACGACGTGTAAAAGGAGCAGACATTTGACCAGCATGATCAGACTTGTCCATAATGTCGTCTACAATCAATAGGTTCCTACGACTTTTGCCTAGTTCAACCGAATCAAGTCCTTCTATAAACTCTACTCTCCTCTCAAAGCATTATATGAAGCTTGCCACGAACCATAGCATCAAATATTGTTTCATGGGGTGGGTTTATTGAAACTCTTGTCTTGCCCCTCTGTGTCGGACCTGCAATCAACATAGTAAACGGATGATGCAGCAAAATAGTAGTAGTCGAGATACCATTGTGTTGTTCATTTTTTATACCATTGTTGTTGTTCATTTTTATACCATTGTTGTTGTTCATTTTTTATACCATTGTTGTTGTTCATTTTTTTACACCATTGTTGTTGTTCATTTTTTTATACCATTGTTGTTGTTCATTTTTTATACCATTGTTGTTGTTCATTTTTATACCATTGTTGTTGTTAATTTTTTATACCATTGTTGTTGTTCATTTTTTATACCATTGTTGTTGTTCATTTTTTATACCATTGTTGTTGTTCATTTTTTTATACCATTGTTGTTGTTCATTTTTTATACCATTGTTGTTGTTAATTTTTTACACCATTGTTGTTGTTCATTTTTTACACCATTGTTGTTGTTAATTTTTTATACCATTGTTGTTGTTCATTTTTTATACCATTGTTGTTGTTCATTTTTTATACCATTGTTGTTGTTCATTTTTTATACCATTGTTGTTGTTCATTTTTTATACATTGTTGTTGTTCATTTTTTATACCATTGTTGTTGTTAATTTTTTACACCATTGTTGTTGTTCATTTTTTATACCATTGTTGTTGTTCATTTTTATACCATTGTTGTTGTTCATTTTTTACACCATTGTTGTTGTTCATTTTTTATACCATTGTTGTTGTTCATTTTTTACACCATTGTTGTTGTTCATTTTTTTACACCATTGTTGTTGTTCATTTTCTATACCATTGTTGTTGTTCATTTTTTTATACCATTGTTGTTGTTCATTTTTTATACCATTGTTGTTGTTCATTTTTTATACCATTGTTGTTGTTCATTTTTTATACCATTGTTGTTGTTAATTTTTTATACCATTGTTGTTGTTCATTTTTTATACCATTGTTGTTGTTCATTTTTTATACCATTGTGTTGTTCATTTTTTATACCATTGTTGTTGTTAATTTTTTATACCATTGTTGTTGTTCATTTTTTATACCCATTGTTGTTGTTCATTTTTTATACCATTGTTGTTGTTCATTTTTTACACCATTGTTGTTGTTCATTTTTTTACACCATTGTTGTTGTTCATTTTTTACACCATTGTTGTTGTTCATTTTTTATACCATTGTTGTTGTTCATTTTTTATACCATTGTTGTTGTTCATTTTTTATACCATTGTTGTTGTTCATTTTTTACACCATTGTTGTTGTTCATTTTTTATACCATTGTTGTTGTTCATTTTTTAACCATTGTTTGTTGTTCATTTTTTACACCATTGGTGTTGTTCATTTTTTACACCATTGTTGTTGTTCATTTTTTACACCATTGGTGTTTTTCATTTTTTACACCATTGTTGTTGTTCATTTTTTACACCATTGTTGTTGTTCATTTTTTATACCATTGTTGTTGTTCATTTTTTATACCATTGTTGTTGTTAATTTTTTATACCATTGTTGTTGTTCATTTTTTACACCATTGTTGTTGTTCATTTTTTATACCATTGTTGTTGTTCATTTTTTATACCATTGTTGTTGTTCATTTTTATACCATTGTTGTTGTTCATTTTTTATACCATTGTTGTTGTTCATTTTTTACACCATTGTTGTTGTTCATTTTTTACACCATTGTTGTTGTTCATTTTTTACACCATTGTTGTTGTTCATTTTTTACACCATTGTTGTTGTTCATTTTTTACACCATTGTTGTTGTTCATTTTTTATACCATTGTTGTTGTTTCATTTTTTATACCATTGTTGTTGTTCAGTTTTTACACCATTGTTGTTGTTCATTTTTTACACCATTGTTGTTGTTCATTTTTTACACCATTGTTGTTGTTCATTTTTTAACCATTGTGTTGTTCATTTTTTACACCATTGTTGTTGTTCATTTTTTACACCATTGTTGTTGTTCATTTTTTACACCATTGTTGTTGTTCATTTTTTACACCATTGTTGTTGTTCATTTTTACACCATTGTTGTTGTTCATTTTTTATACCATTGTTGTTGTTCATTTTTTACACCATTGTTGTTGTTCATTTTTTACACCATTGTTGTTGTTAATTTTTTACACCATTGTTGTTGTTCATTTTTTATACCATTGTTGTTGTTCATTTTTTATACCATTGTTGTTGTTCATTTTTTACACCATTGTTGTTGTTCATTTTTTATACCATTGTTGTTGTTCATTTTTTACACCATTGTTGTTGTTCATTTTTTATACCATTGTTGTTGTTCATTTTTTACACCATTGTTGTTGTTCATTTTTTACACCATTGTTGTTGTTCATTTTTTATACCATTGTTGTTGTTCATTTTTTACACCATTGTTGTTGTTTATTTTTTATACCATTGTTGTTGTTCATTTTTTATACCATTGTTGTTGTTCATTTTTTATACCATTGTTGTTGTTCATTTTTTACACCATTGTTGTTGTTCATTTTTTATACCATTGTTGTTGTTCATTTTTTACACCATTGTTGTTGTTAATTTTTTAAACCATTGTTGTTGTTCATTTTTTATACCATTGTTGTTGTTCATTTTTTATACCATTGTTGTTGTTCATTTTTTATACCATTGTTGTTGTTCATTTTTTGGGCTCCCGAATATCAATTAATGCAAGAAACCGTGTTTTTTTGGCTTTTATGTTTTTCTAAACATAAATTCTGTTGACAACTGAAATTTGAACAAATTTCATTGACTATTTATCTGTCTGACTGCTGCAAGCAACCTGCTAATAATTTCAATAGACAATAACTTTGGATCTGTTCAATATTTTGAGAACATTTTGACTAAATGTTGTTTAAAAAATCAACATCACTCAGTCAAATAGTTTGCAAAATATCCAACAGATCCGAAACTATACCGACTGAAAAAGTAGCATCTGAAAAAATCCAGTAAACAAACAATGAAAAACAAATCGTCCACTTCGCCTAAGCGTAATCCGGCCTCTTTTTCCGGAACATTATCTATTTACTGCATACAAACGTCCGGTTTTGTAACTCTCTAAGGACTCTCCTTCCGTTTTGAATGATGTATAATACCAACATCTCACATACCCGTTAGAGATGTGTTATTCTTTGCAGTGTGGCTAAGGGGGTGGGGGGGGGGTGGGTGGGGTGGGGTTGTCTACATTTCAGCACATCTCACAGCTCGGTTAGAGATGTGTTATTTTTTTTACCGTGTGGTAAAGGTGGAGGATTGTCTACATTTCAACTAAACCTAATCAGAGTGGGCGTGCGCATATGCGTGCGCGTGTGTGCATGTATGTGTATGTATGTACGTACGCTCTATTGAGTAAATAAGTAATAGATGATACATTTTGAAGATGATCAGTTGTCCGTGTTTACGCGTGTCCGTGTATGAGTGCGTGCGTGTGTGTGTGTAGGGAAGAGATTAGCTTTTCTCAACCTTCAGTCATCATAGTTTCCAAAATATTCAAATTTTCCACACATACCTATTCAGGGTTTTTTCAGTCACATTAGTTTCTAAATATTTAACAAACATGTTTAAGACGTAATACATTGAACCAGTCATTTCAGTGGTAAATTTTCAAAAGTAGTCTTCTCATCATATGAGGAAAATTGATATTCCCAAGACCGGAGAAAAACTGATGAGTGCGTGCGTGCGTGTGTGGTAGCAAAGAGATTAGCTTTTCTCAACCTTCAGTCATCATAGTTTTCAAAATATTCATAATTTCCACACAGGCCTATTCAGGGGTTTTTCAGTCACATTAGTTTCTAAATATTTAACAAACATGTTTAAGACGTAATACATTGAACCAGTCATTTCAGTGCTAAATTTTCAAAAAAGTCTTCTCATCATATGAGGAAAATTGATATTCCCAAGACCGCAGTATAGTACTAATAGTACAGATAGTATCTTTGAAAAAATAAACTCCTTCATCGTTGATAAAATGGTGCTAATACCGGGAAAGTGTAATTATGAAAATCTTTTGAACATCCCCGAATTACATCACTACGTGTCTTAGGCGATGCTTTAGATAAATATCTTAACATCGGTAAATGGTCCTCTGCATTTTTTGCTTATCCTGTTAACAATGAAGAAATCTTCACTATACTTAATTCACTTAATCCTGCGAAAAGTGCCGGCGTAGATGGGTTTAAATGGAGCATATTTAAACACTACATATTTGATTTACTAACGCCACTCAACCATATCTGCAATCAATCACTAGTACAAGGCATATTTCCATCAAAACTAAAATCTGCACGTGTCACTCCAATATATAAAGCAAAAGACTCGTCCAACTTCACAAATTACAGGCCTATCTCAATACTTCCACTTTTCTCTAAATTAATGGAGCGATTAATGTATAATAGATTAATTAATTATCTAGAAAAAAAAGGAAATTTTATATGCTTCACAGTATGGATTCCGCCAGAAACACTCAACAATGCTCGCACTAGTTGAAATGACAGAAAAAATAATTGAATCAATTGAAAAGAAAGAACATATACTTGGCATCTTTTTGGACCTTTCAAAAGCTTTTGATACTATCAATCACAATATATTATTAGGAAAACTTGCCTATTACGGAATCCGAGGATGTGCACTTGCCTGGTTTCAGAGCTATTTAACTGATAGAACACAATGAGTGCTATTTAATGCAACCTGCTCTGAAAACAGGAAATTAACCCGTGGTGTTCCTCAGGGGTCAATTCTTGGCCCTCTGCTGTTTTTACTCTATATAAATGACTTGCCCAAAATTTGCCACAATTTGTCACTAATACTGTTTGCCGATGACACCAATGCTTTTTGCTCCGCCAAAAACTTAGATATATTATACGAAAGAGTAAATAAAGAAATGGAAGAAGTTATTAACTGGTTCAAAGTAAACAAGCTATACTATCATTAAATGTTGATAAAACAAACTACATGCTATTTTCAAAGTCTAGACAATCGAGAAACAATAGTATTCCAAAAATCTATGTTAATAAAAAAGAAATTGAAGAAGCTCCTTTTGCTCAATTCTTATGAGTTTATTTAGACAAGAACCTGACCTGGGGCAAACAAATTGAGGTAGTCACAGCTAAAGTAGCAAGAGGCATGGGGGTCATTCAAAGACTAAAGCCATACTTAGCACAAGCTACCATTAAAACCATGTATTCCACATTGATCCTTCCACGCCTAACAAACTGCAATGCCATCTGGACTAACACACACAAAAAACAAATTAACAAAATTGCAAAGCATGCAGAAAAAATGCATTAAAATGTTCTCAAAAACAGCAAAGGGTCAAAACATCTTCAAAACACAAAAACTTCTTAAACTCACAGACATACGCAAGTCACAGATGATCAACATTTCCAGAGCCTTTCATCACAAAATCCTACCTAAATCTATAACCCACAACTTTGCAAACAACATCGAAATCCACACATATATCACTAGGAACAAACATGATCTCCACATTAGATACACACGAACAGACACAGGGAAACGTAGAATTTCAGTTGGTGTCGTCAAAGCATGGAATAGTATAGATAAACACACACACACACACACACACACACACTAAAAAACAGACTTTCTGAGTATTAGTATAGAAAATGATGACATTATGATTAGAGTTATATTTATATAAAAAAAACCCTTTCTAAGTGTGTTATGAACGTATTCAGAAACAATTATTTGACGATGGTAGACCATGTTTTGACCATGGTTGGTGTAATTTACTAAGGGAGACAACTCGTTCACTCAAAAGAGTGTCTTCGCATTTAAAATCTTAATTATTCTATTGCACATAAATTATATAATCATCATTAATTATGATATTTGAATAGTAAATGTCATATACATAGAAACATACCGGTAATAATGCACACTAAATTATTGTATACACTTTATTTCAAACAATGCCAATGTAGGTTAATCATGCCAAAATTTTCATTGTCTTATATATCTACAGAGTTTGATCACTATTTTATGTCTTCATGACTATTACCGTAGCTAATGACAATGCTTACAATGTTGCAATTGCTTCTCAGCATTTTGGCTAATACGAATGTAGTTCACTGTTGTAGGCTGAGCAGTCTGGCACATGTACACTTTGTTATAGGGGTGGAGCTGGATTGCTGACCAATGGTCAACTATGCAGGTTAAATAGCACCATGGTCGACCATGGTGGAGCACCAACCTCCAGGCCATGGTTCGTTTGCCCATGGTCTGACATGCAGGCTAAATAGCACCACAATCAGACCATGGGTGAATATGGTCAAATGTCACAATTCAAATCATGGTCAAATCATCGTCTGACCATGCCCTGTTTGACCATGGTTTGACCATGGTTTGGACATGGTATGTCGCCGACTGTCAAACATAGGTTTATCATGGTCATGAGAAATTTGTTGATCATGGTCAACCATGGTCTGACTGTGCTGTGATTTAACCTGCATGGCCAATGATGGTTTGTCATGGTCAATTTATGGTCAAACCTTGGTCAAACCATCCTTTGACCGTGGTTTGATACTGGTTAGGAAAACAGGGCAGTTAAGCTTTATTTCAGCCATGAGCAAGTTCGACTGGCTAACCATAGTTAGCTATAGCTATCTAGATCCCAGTTAAACCTGAAATAGTTAACTAGCTAGTCAACTATAGTCGACTGAGTACCCGAGCTCGATTCCAAACATCGTCCTATTGCACGGGTCTCGTCCTCCCGCTCTGCCGCAGCGTAGCTATGTGAGTGGGCGTATGTTAGTACGATAGGTTTCAAATGGCTAGTATAAGATTGCCGTAAAATCCAAAATGGTGGATGGTTTTCGCTTCCCACAGTTAAATGCACATACGTGGTAATATTTCCATAACCTATCTAAGTTTGATGGCATTATGGTGTTCTATCGTAAATCAATGTTCCCAAGGCCCATTTCCTTCCCACTCTATATTCTATTGAAGCTTTTTGACATCTTTGCGGTAAAAAATAACCCATTTTCACAGGCCCTCACAACAGACGACAAAAAGGGTTAGTCGCGAGTGATACATGGCTCCAAATTTTCTCCAATAGTAATTCAATGGGGAATCTGGTGCCAACGAACTGTAGTTAACTATCCATCGTTCGACTGGGCATGCACATGTTCAGTAAACCAGCAAACTGACTATGCTTAGCCAGTCGAACTTGACCCAGGTCACCTGAACAATTTCAACATTCACAATATTTTATGTACATGCACAGCTGTGCGACAGTCAGATAGTTGGCATGCTGTTAGAATATTGTATGAATACCGCTACACATATATACAGTAACTTATATCATCATTATCGTTATCATCATTATCATTATTACTATGATCATCAAATACAAATATAACTCTCATGTCGCAATCCGCAATCATATGGGTAAATCACATAAAATTGTGTTTAACTCCACCAAACTGGGGTGGGGGGGGGGGGTATGGGTGGGTGGGGGCGGGATCCAAGTACAAATATCACCTCGCTTTACAAATGTGGTTGAATCCCTTTCTGTCAAATGAGTTGTGGGGAGGTAGCGTGACGGGTATGGTTTGTTAAAGGATATTTTACCTTTTTCAAAGCCATATATATAAATTCTAACCATTCAATCAACGAGTTATGGTGAGACGATTGACGTACCGGTAACGCGCTTGGCTTCGAATCAGCTGTCAGGTTTAAATTTCCGTGAATTAAAGATCTCGCAAATCGTTGGAAACAGGGGCAAACTTCTTCACTCTCCACCCAGGAGAAAATGATATCAGTGTTAAAACAGGGGTAGTGACGAGCAATAAACCGAAATAACCAAAACCAGCCTAGATATGTCATGAATGGGACCTCGAATGAGCAACTCGATATACACCAACCAAACTAATAACTACTAGTCCGCTACCTAGTAGAGTGTGAATGGCGCATATAATTACCCTCAACCCATAAGGGGAACAGGGTATTGCGATCGGGTTGGTGTGTCTGTGCGTATGTGTCTGCCTCTGCGTCCGAGGTTGCACTTCAAAAACGACTTATCCGATTGGGCTCAAGTTTTAACACAAGAAAGGGTGTTGGAGTATAATAGGCAGGGCTCTAGACAAGCTTTTCAATAATTGGGTGATTCGCTCTTAGAAATTTTGTAAATTGGGTTTTTTTTGGGAAATTAATTGGGTTTTTTAATTAAGTTATTATACATTATTAGCAATAGAACTGAAATTAATTGGGTGATTGGCTATTTCGGCACTCATAGCCATTTTTATTGGGTGAAAACGCAAAACCCCTGCTTATCTAGAGCTCTGATAATAGGATTTCCAAATATTAGTCGTGATCCAGATCGAAAAAGCCAGATCCGGATCAGATCCGTTTCCGGATCTATATGAATATCTTGGAAATACATCGTAAAATACCCGTCCAGTTTGGTTCAAATATTAACACACCAAAGGAACCTAACATGTAAGAGGATTTCCAGACGCCAGCCCTGATACAGATAGGAAAGCCTGGAACTGGATGGGATCAATTTCGGGATCAATCTCAGAAACTAATTGTCTAATTTGTTTCAAGCTGTAACACAACCAAGGAGCTTTACATATGATAGGATTTCCAGACGTTGACCCTTATCCATATACCCCGCTCTGTTCGGATCGAATTCCGTATATATGGATATCTCCGAAACTACTCGTCCAATTTGGCTCAAATTTGAACACAATAGATGATGTAACCGTACATTATGATTATACAATATCGCGAGTGATTCGAAACATCTGGAAAATCGCTGAAATCCTGGAACCAAGAAAATGTTTACAGTGTGACAAAAGGCATGAGGGCGAGGGTCTGGAATCTTTGCTTTTGTTGCCGAAATTTTAGTGTGTAAATTTACCACCATGTGAGGTAGCTTCGCCACTAGCTTGATCGAATCTCAAATCAGCTTTCAAATGAACGTGTCTCAAATCAGCTTTCAACGGAACGTGTTTGGTGCCATTTGCCAGCGTGGCTATCCTGAAACGCCTCCCATGTCAGGAATCTTAGGATACGACTACAGCCCTTAATGGAAATGTTATTTATATACTCAAAGGGATGAGAGGATGGTCAACCTCAACCTCACCAACCAAACCAAAGCGAGTGGGCTGAGAGTTGGGAGGGGCGGTGTAGGGTGCAGCTAGATGAGAACTTTAGCAGGGCAGACCACCACGATCCTTTCATCAATCGAGGCTGAAGATCAAACAGGAACAGCAGGTCCTATTAACTCTTCCAATAGCGATGTGATTGATGTGTCTGGTAATGTGGAGGAGGACGTGGAGGAGGATGTGTGTACGTGTGGTGTGTCGTATTACATTTGCACTGGAAACGATTGCGTTCAATGTTTCCAATACCTCAACTACTACAGTTAATGTTGTCATAAATAGTACCCGTTCTGTGTAAGTAAGAGTTGTCATGGCGGAGCTGAGAACATGCGACGATTAACATGGGAACTTGTAATAACTAAGCTGTTAACTTTCTCCATGCAGAGGTTCATGGCACGTTAGGTATACCATCAAAATGAAGCTATAACTAAAGGACATTGTCAGTTGCATTCATTGGCAAAATGAATGAATACTTTTTAAGGAGGCGTGGGGGTGGTTGCTATGGGCGGGTGGGGTGGGGTGGGTGGGGCGGGGGTTGCTATAGTACCACCCCACACCCCACTTTTCAGAGCTTTGCAAAAATCTTAAATGTTATAAATATTCAGGGGAGTCGCAAGTGGCAAGGTGGTAAGGCAGTTGTCCAACTAATAATTTATTCAGAAAGAATTTTGATTATATGTAAATAACTTCTAGTATTACATCTATAGATCTATAAAGTGGATTCAGGGTAATCTTTGTAGCAGAATTTGCTAAATTGTATTAAGAGCCCATCTGTCTTTTGTGAACATTTCCTGGTGCTTTATAAGGCAGTCATTGAAGACAGGTTTGGCTATAGTACTGTTTATTCTTATATTGTTCTGTTCTTTGTTAGCTCACCTGGGTGAGCTTATAGCCTCATACGAGGACGATTTTTCCATCATCTGTCCGTCGTCTGTCCATCACAATAGTGGCACATTTTTAAAATAAAAACATATTTAACCCGTGTCCTGCTGGACAGGCATACACATATTTATCAACTGTTTGCAGAAATACTGGTGTTCATTTTGAGAATGTTTCAGCTCTCTATTACAGCAACAGCATTCAGTTGCAATATCTTTAAAATGAACATCGGCTATCAATGTATCATGCTAACGTCTTTTAAAATAAAATTAGATATAATTTGCAGGCACAGTAAATGTACATTTTGCTCGCTCAGAATGCAGGATAGCTTCTCAGACCGTCTAATTATTTTTGCCAATGCGATCACCCCCTTTCACACCCTCCCGCAAATCACACACACACACACACACACACACACACACACACACACACACACACACACACACACACACACACACACACACACACACACACACACACACACACACACACACACACACACACACACACACACACACACACACACACACACACACACACACACACACACACACACACACACACACACACACACACACACACACACACACACACACACACACACACACACACACACACACACACACACACACACACACACACACACACACACACACACACACACACACACACACACACACACACACACACACACACACACACACACACACACACACACACACACACACACACACACACACACACACACACACACACACACACACACACACACACACACACACACACACACACACACACACACACACACACACACACACACACACACACACACACACACACACACACACACACACACACACACACACACACACACACACACACACACACACACACACACACACACACACACACACACACACACACACACACACACACACACACACACACACACACACACACACACACACACACACACACACACACACACACACACACACACACACACACACACACACACACACACACACACACACACACACACACACACACACACACACACACACACACACACACACACACACACACACACACACACACACACACACACACACACACACACACACACACACACACACACACACACACACACACACACACACACACACACACACACACACACACACACACACACACACACACACACACACACACACACACACACACACACACACACACACACACACACACACACACACACACACACACACACACACACACACACACACACACACACACACACACACACACACACACACACACACACACACACACACACACACACACACACACACACACACACACACACACACTCTCTCTCTCTCTCTACAACTAGCCATCACAACAATGCTGTCATCTCTCTGAACACTTGCCACATTGATGCCATCAGCGCTCTTCTGACGAATTTGTACTACATCATCTCGATCTTCAAACCTTTGTTGTAAATTGGATAACTCTCCTGGTGCAGGCTTGAAGCACTCATCATTCACACATGAAAATAATAATAATAATAATAATAATAATAATAATAATAATAATAATAATAATAATAATAATAATAATAATAATAGTAAAACATAGATGATAATAAAATATATTAAATCAAGCAAGATAAGCACGCATCCCCTCCCCTTGTACTGGTAATGCGCGCTCACCTGTCTCATGTTTACGTATATATTGGACTATAGCATGCGTGTCTTAGATCTTATTATACATGTATACCTGTATATAGTCCTCTACATTTTTTGTGTTTATATGTTAGGGTTCTACCATCATATATCCTCTGTAAATTACCTTGAAATAAATATCCTTGAACTTCAACCTGTATGGAGCAGTTCTAAAAAGTAAATGATGGGGTTTCCGTAGAAAAGCGAATGGCGGCGTCTGGGCGCATGCATGGCCAAGAAAAGTACCGCCCTCGCCATTTCTATACAGAATTATGGGTAATATGACAACCAATGCATAAGAAAACCAGCCCCTAGTTTGCACAGTGTTTATTTTTTCACTTTTGGCTTCATATAGGATTTGTACGAAACATGTGGTATACGATCCTGCTTGTTGACTGCCATATTGACCGCCATCTTGGGTTTACGGATTCAACGGGGCTAAACCGACATTCCATGTGTGCCAATGAATTCATTGACCCTTAAAACCCTAGAGTAAGCATAAATGATTGTTTTACAAATAACAATAAGGAAGTTATAGCCATTTTCCTTATTTTTAAGATCAGTCGCGGCCATCTTGGATTTGACCCAATTTTACCCCCTTTCCGGGGGTCAGATTTTGGGATACTTTTTTCCTGCAATTCACTACATCCAATAAATTTCCTTTTTTGGGGGTGGGTACGGGGTGGGGGGGGGGTTGTTTAACGGGGTTTTTCATAAATTTACCCGCCTAGAGAACAATAGCTGAATTCACAATAGTCTCATAATCACCAATGACCCGCTTGGTGGAAATACCATGTTTTTTAACTTTTGTAATTATTTAATTTTCCATAATATTGCATATAATATATTATATATAATATTTAATATATGCTGTAAATTGATGCTTACGCCGGATAGATCCTTTTTATTCTGAATAGCCACAAACAGGGTTCGTGGGAGTATCATAGGAAACCTGCTGGGTATTTGAAAATGATTTGACTGAAGGTTGTTGTTACCTAACGCTTCGCAACTTTCATTCTCGTTGTTTTCAAAATAATCAGTTTACTTCACTGACTATATTATCACAATACATACAGAACTAATTGGACGGACGGACGGACGGACGGACAGACATACGGAGAGAGAGAGAGAGAGAGAGAGAGAAAGAGAGAGAGAGAGAGAGAGAGAGAGCGAGCGTGCGTGCGTGCGTGCGTGCGTGCGTGCGTGCGTGAGTGCGTGCGTGCGTGCGTGCGTGCGTGCGTGCGTGCGTGTGATCGTGCGTGCGTTCGTTCGTGCGTGCGTGCGTGCGTGCGTGCGTGCGTGCGTGCGTGCGTGCGTGAGTGTGTGAGAGAGAGAGAGAGAGAGAGAGAGAGAGAGAGAGAGAGAGAGAGAGAGTGTGTGTGGGAGGGGGGGGGGTCTCCTACTTGTAACCTTTTCCGACAAAAGCCAATGCCTAACATAGGATGTGTGGTAGACGAGAACAGCCAGGCCACAGAATTTCCAAGCCTTAGTCACTGCCCCCGGAATCCCACAATCCTTGTCCGACATCTCACATCTAGTAAAACATCAGGTGATGCTGCCGCTACCCATTTCTGTGTTTCCCTTATTCTGAGATGGGCCGCCTCACTTAAAGTGATAAGTAAACTGGTCTTAGATCTACTACATTTTCTACCTTTTGTGATGCAGTGGCCGGACAATTTTTTAATTTAAAGGATACACGCATTGCTGATGGCAGACACGTTTGTTGTTCCAGGGCTCCCTCCTTTCATTCCGCATCTGCGGATGAATTAAATACAACCAACAAGGGTCAATTTACACACCAATTAATTTCACAAATTCATGAAGTTGCAAACATCATGGCTCGCTTATACTGTTAGGAAGACAACCTTTCTCAGAACACACTTTTTTCTTTTGAATCTTCCTACCCTTGTGAGCACGGCTAAGTGGAACTACCGCTTTCATCTTATATCGCTCCGGGTTATCTATTTACGGCCTAATAAGCTGACCGAGTATCCTTATACTTGATGCGCAACCTATAAAAAATCTGTGCAATATCTGATATAACTTCATTACTAAATACGTGCCACGCGCACGCGCACGCGCACGCGCACGCGCACACCTACATACACGCGCGCGCGCGCGTACACCTACATACACACACGCACGTATTCTCGCAGCCAAATGCCGGCATGTACGCCCGTATACCCGCCCGCTTGCACACACGCACTCACGCACGCACGTACGCACGCACGTACGCACGCACGCACGCACACACGCACGCTGCACGCACGCACGCACGCACGCACGCACGCACGCACGCGCCCGTCCGTCTGCCCGCCCGCCCGCCTGTCCTCCCGCACGCACGCACGCACGCACTCACATATATTCTCAGGACATTCATGCAATATCGCCATACATTATTCCATTTCTAAGCATATAATCATCTTCATTTAGGCATACAATCACCACCACCACCACCACCACCACCACCACCCCGCCATTAAAATTAGTATTGGTTAATAAACAAACGAGAAAAAGTTAACATTCGGATATGCCTACTTCAACTGATTAGCAAAGCAGATGACGTGAAAATTATCCAGTTACCAACAAATGATAATAATAACTTATTGTTCACAATAATAGTCACAACAATATCAACAAATGTGAAAACTTATTAAATTACATAATGTGACCATGGTCAAGGCGTGTGTCATCGTGCATTATATCAACCTGATCTGCAAAAGATTTTGAATTTTGATTTGCTATATTGGACCATGCATCTTTAAAATCACACAAGTGCATTTTCGGATACGCGTGCAAATGGTCACTAGGGGTGTATATCCAAGATGGCCATCTGTAGTCAGATTGAAAATCTAAATTTTGAACCATTCACTATAGAAGTATTGTAATATTTCATTTGATAGGCTTTTGGGTGTGAGACATCATGGTCATGATTGTAGGGCAAGGTCACATGCTAAGGTCAGCTGGCTGTTGGAATTGGTGTAGATAAAAAAAACCTCGGAGCCAGCAAATACAAAGCCACGAGAGGCCGTCATTGCATAAATCTGCTAAGCGTGCTACGAGGTGACCTCAAGAAAGCATGACTCGGTACACTCAAGTCAAGAATGGACCTGAGGAAGCTAAGGATTTCGGCTAAGGGCAAGACACAGTGGGCAAAAGCGAAGAAGGACTGATTGCAGCCGTAGGATGTTTCTACTACTACAGCCCCAGAATACAGTAATCATACATATGAGTCAGATACCCAGACGAGAGAGTAACAACCTTTTATGGCAGTAGATTACACACATAACACCTGCTTTTTTGCTGGAACAGCGCAATGAGTTGCGCTTCCCACAATCCCACTACAGCCACACAGGTGTTGCTTAGGGGATTATCCGGGTGGAATTAGTAGTCAACTTGGGTAAGATTCGTTTCCAGCGACAACGTTTTCTTTGTCAGGCTTTGTTGTAATGCCCCGGCAAATAGTGGGCTAGTCTGCAGAAGGCATGCGCATATAGTTCATCTGGTGAAATTCCATGTAGTATAGAAATCTCTTCCTTCCTCTGTACAGGTGCGATGTCTTGAGTGGTAACGTTGGTTGTTTCAGTGCTTGTCTTGTTCGTGGTACACTGTGAGTCTAGGGCTGGAAGAGTCGCCTTAGATATGATGACGCGCAGCTTCTTGGACCTGATCACATGTCGCCCATTATGGAATTTTCGATATGCTGCATCATCATTCTCCACCGAATTCAGGAGTCTCGCCTTGGCGATATCGTTAACAGTGTACTTTGTCACAAAGTTTTAGGCTGGCACATTGTGCGCCAGAATAATGGAGGGGGTTTCCCACACCGTCACATAGTCCAGCAGCCATGCCACTTTTCGGTCGAAGATCGGACTCTTGTTGCTGCCGAGCTCACGCTGTATTGATGTTTCCAGGTGATCCACGAATAGAGCAAGCATTGGTGAGTAACTGGAGAAGATTGCTGATCATAAGTATCTCATGAAATAGAAGACCAACCTCAGCCACAACAGCATCATCTCCAGTGCTTCCAACAATCACGTGCCCACCTGTACCCTGTGAGAGCCTGCTCTATGATTGTTCCACCATCATGTCCCCTGCCACAGGAGTAACGACCAGATACCATCACGGTCTGTAGCAATTGACTGTTTGATGATAGCAACAATCTTCCGAAGTGCATGCTAAGTAATGACACAATTCCGATTTCTCATGGCACGCTTGAACAAATGCGTAAAATTGTTCACTTAGACCAACGACAATGGCATCACTGGATACCTGCTCAATATCCACACGCTTCTAGGCTTTTAACACATCCTTGAGCTCAATGGCTGACTGGACAAAGCGAATAGATAGGTGATCATTGGAGAGTAAGAATCCACTCCACATGGGATAGTCAAGGACCTCTGATACGATAAGCATTCCCTTCAGAGTACACAGTGCAAACTGTTTTGGCCCAAATACCTCACTTTCAATGAGAGCATCGCTCATACTACTGCTACTTAGATAGCTTCCTGTCCATTGCAAGAGTACCTTAGCGAAACATTCACAGCATTCTAAACAAGGCATCTGAAGTTCCAGGCTCACTCATGACTATACAACAACCGTAGTCAGTGGCAAGTTGGTAATGCATAATATAATCTCAATGGTCTTGAAATCCAAGGCATGACAATGATGGTCCATCAAAGCAATCATATAGACAACGTACACTTTCTACCATTATCCTTTTAATAATGTGAAACTGGGATTTTGGTAGTTTTGGTGATTTTCAACCTTGACCTTAGCACGTGACCTTGTCCGCCAGTCATGAAAAAAGATGTTACAAATTGATTCCCCATACCCAAATCCCCAGAAAACGAGGTGTTACATATACACTTTGGTAAGTAGTTCAACATTTACATATTCAATATAGCTACCAGCTGCCATCTTGGATTTACACCCCTATCGGTTATTCGCAGTTGGTTCTGAAATCACATGTGTGATTTTTAAAGGTAAATTGTTCAATAACTCAAATCAAGTTTTAAAATCTCTTTCTGATCGGCTGTCTCCGGCGTTCTGAGCAGGGCCAGGACTTATAAATATTTTTTAACGTTTCCACATGTGGGGGTCTATTCCACAATGCAGAATTTGAACGATTGCACAGCTAGGATGTTCGGCACTAACCATTATTTAATTGCCTACGGTTGCAAAGTGTCTTCTATCTAATATACACGCCATTAACTTTTAAAATTCAAAATATTCAACAGCATGTTTATTAAATAGTAGAGACATACAATGTGTACAACGTGTCGTGCTATTAAGAGTTAAAGACGGGCCATATAGAATCATTTATTACGTAATGATTATGACGTCATCCTACACGCTGCTTCGATTATTATGACGTCATATGACATCAATACTCTGGAAAGGTCCATTGTCTTCCTGCAATTAAAATAGTCACGGCCCATTCTAATAAATAATGCACATCCTAACAAAACTATCACACGACGTCATTGTGCCATTTGTACAGATGTCTACATGATCAAGTTACAAATGTCTGCTGGTCGGTTATGAACTGCTAAGCAAGATTGCCATCAAATAAGCCACACTACCGAGTGGTATTCCATGCACTGTTTTGGACAACACTAGTCTGTGGAAATATATCTGCCTGAGCCATTCTATGACACACGAGACTGGCTTTAAATGCCGCACGGAAGTCTTTGTTGAAAACCGCATAAAGAATTGGATTCAGCGCAGAATTTAGATAACCGAGCCAGGTAATAAAGGAAATGACCTCAAATGCCATCGTGCACGTGCCACAAAAAGTTAAAACAGGAAACATAATAAAGAATGGCGTCCAGCAAATCAGAAAGACACCCATCAGAAGTCCCAGTGTCTTTAGTGCTTTGCGTTCTTTGATGAATCGCTTCCATGTCTGTTTGTCATCAGTTGTTGCTTGAGAACGCTGTGAATTCAGGGCTTTGATTTTCTGTGCTTGCTCACTAGCGATCCGCAATATGTAAAGATACGCAGCCATTATGAGACAGCAAGGAAACCAGAATGCTACCACACTAGAAATGATGACAAACGCAGCATTGGCAATGAGATCGCATGTCATTATGTCATCTCGATGAATGCCTGATTGATCAATGGCATACCATCCTGTGTAGATTGGTGCAAACGATATCATGAATCCAATAATCCATGTACATGATATCATTGCCACTATCCTCCCTATGGTCATCTTGTGGTGATAACTGAGTGGATCTTTTATAGCAAAGTATCGGTCAAGCGCAATACAACAGATCGTCAATAGAGAGGCAGTACAACACATGATGTCACATGAGCGAAAAAACGAGCAGAGTCGCCATCCATATGGCCATATTCCATTCATGTCATAATACAGTGCAAAAGGCATAACCATTATGGCCACGGCCATGTCTGCTACGGACAAACTCAAAATCAGGGAGTTTGTTCTCGTGCGTAACCGACGAAACTGAATAACAGACACTAAAACTAACACATTTCCAAAAATCGTCGTAATAATAATGATGACATAAAAGGTTATATAACCGGGACCCAGTCCAGGCCAGGAAGATACTGGAGCAATGGTACTGTTCTGTGTTGAATTGTCTGTGCTATTGTTCCAATACATTATGATAGCGGTCGGCGATATATTTCTTGCTAATAATTAATTAGATGTCAACACTGCCTCAAAACGATATGCGCTCGCTTTCTACTCGACCATGCTTCGGTTGAACAGTAGGCCCTATGTTTATCTCAGCATTTATAACAAGCACGCAGTTCTAGACGTGGTGGTTGTGCTGCGATCTATCCTCCATACGCGCATTGGTTCCAATCCAATGGCTGAACTGACAAAATCTCGACCTAAAAAGACGAAAAACATGCTATTATTTACAAGCAAAGAAATTGCTAATTAATCCGTAATTATAAAGATATCAATTTGTTAGAGAATGAGATGTTGTAAGGTCAAAGCAAATATCCACGCGCATTCGTGTATCCGTTCCCAGGTCGTTTTATTCTCTAGGTAATTTTAGCTATTGCCAACGGATCAATGATTACCTAAGCCAATTCATCTATCCCGTGATTGATAGGTAATGATTTTGTAGCTTAGTCACTTTATGCCTCTGCAGTGGTCTTGAGGAATGTACATTTGCTGGCCAAGAGAATGCTATTTAAAAAAATCTTAACACTGGAATGATTGACTCGATGCCAGAGCCAGCCATTCTTGTGGTAAAATTTCAAAATATAATATTTTGTTGAACTGCAAATGGGCATCCAATGAGCAAATTAATATTGAGATTTTCTTGGTGAAATTGACCTCGTAAAGGGTTAAGAAGCCTCCTTTTCCATTTCATGACTGCGATAGCCAGCGATATTACCGATTTGAGATGAGTAACATATTACACAAACTAAGTTATAAAGTAACAAAGACACACCAGTTGCACGAATGACTAACCATTTAAAGGCCAAATTTGCTCAAGAACCCCCAAAACATTTGCTCATTGAATATCCATTTGCTGGCCACGCGAAGACTATGTCTGAAGATTTACCACTGTAATGACTGTCTCGGTTACAGAGCCAGTCATTTCAGTGGTACATTTTCAAAAATAGTCTTCTCTTGGCCTGCAAATGGACATTTCTCAAGTTCACATGAGAGACCAGTTTTGACTAGCATCGTCATGAAAGGGTTAAACGTCTCTGTCACATTTACTTGCGCTACTCTGTTGATTCTTCAGCAACGCTAATACTTTTGGCTAAGCACTTAATATAGCAATATGATCCCGATCACTAAATGGTCTAGCTTCCGTCACATTAATTTCGCTTTCATTGATCTGAGCAGAGATTTCTGCGACCACTCTTTGTGCAGATAGATAGCACGGCCCATACCGCCCATACATAAACTAATGGACCCATTATTTCGTTCGTCTCCTCTCTTTTAGAGAAAAAGATTTCTAACGGTTTCATTGGTCAATTAATTCGAGCGATGATAATGAAATAATGGAAAACCTTTTCTAAGAGGATAATACCAGGAAATGGACAAAATGGGACAGTACTTTGTTAACGTACGTGTTTATACCGCGAATGTAAACTACTTGTGTGGTAACTGGACCCTAAGATAGCGCCAGTTTCCACACACATTAGTTATCAAAGATTCAACTTAATTCTTTTTATATTGTACACAATTTCCCCCACTGGCTCTATTGTTTTGAACACGTTAGTACGTGGATGATATGGTACCTGGGTGACTAATGGCATCATTGCTGCCAAAGTACTTAAGCATAGATATGTGTGCGCATCTACAGTCTAATTTCAATATTACACCTCCCTGCTAATGGTTTTTCTAAAAGGTTGATAAAACGCCTTAGTGTGATGAAGATATAATGGATTAAATAGTACAAGGAGTCAATTAATATGACTTGCCTATTCAAATTACTTTTTGCTGTACCTGAGTTTGGCATGGTTCATATTAAAAACTACCCCTTTATATATAGCTCATATATAACATATGTCACATCGCCATACCCAGATTAATTAAATAAAGTGACCGTGGACAAAATCAAAGAATAAATTTACAAGGCACACACCGCATAATAATTTGCATGCATAATTGACAAGAATGCGCAAGAAAAGCGTCTCTTTGTACGCCGTATATTCCCATAAGCAGTACTGTTATAAATAATTTAAACAAGAGCATTGACGCGAATTAGCATCGTTCTAAACAATATGCGCATGAACATTGGCGTGAAACAGTACTGTCAAGAACATTGTCGTGAAACAGTATTGCTATATATAAACAATATGACCAAGGACATTGCCGTAAAACGGTACTGCCATAGACAATATGTCCATGAACATTGACGTGCGGCAGTACAGTCAGTCTGTCGAAAACAAGTACTGTCATAAACAACATGTCCAAGAACATTGACGTGAAACATTATTGTTATAAAACAGTATGCACAAGAACATTGACGTGAAACATTATTGTTATAAAACAGTATGCACAAGAACATTGACGTGAACCAATATTGTTGTAAACAATGTACACATGAGCATTGAAGTGAAACAGTATTGTTATAAACAATATGGACAAGAACATTGACTTGAAACGGTAATGTTATAAACAATATACACAAGAACATTGCCGTGAAACATTATTGTTATAAAACAATATGCACAAGAGCATTGACGTGAACCAATATTGTTATATACAATATGCGCAACAACAATGATGTGAACCAATATTATTATAAAAAATGTACACATGAGCATTGAGTGAAACAGTATTGTTATAAACAATATGGACAAGAACATTGACGTGAACCAATATTATTATAAACAATGTACGCATGAGCATTGAAGTGAAACAGTATTGTTATAAACAATATGCACAACAACAATGACGTGAACCAATATTGTTATAAACAATGTACACAGGAACATTGACATGAAACAGTATTGTTATAAACAATATGCGCAAGAACATTGACGTGAAACAGTATTGTTATACATCGCTGTCCATATTAAGAAGAGCTTTAATATAGGTACACTGTTCATTGCGTAGTTATCACCTAAATGTAAGACAGTAATAGTCATACAGTTGAAATACAAGACCATTGTTGCACAGCTTCCTAAGACATAATAGAGGAATCCGATCGCTTACTCATGTATCTGACGTCATAATCAAATCCTTCACCTATTAGCTTACGCTCCACAATCAAAGCGACTTACATGAGTCATGAAAATCGAAAAGTCTGTACGAATTGTATGTCTTTGATAAATTTCCAATTTGCTAAACATTCTCTTAAACATTTTGAATCTAATTTGACTGTGAGCTGTTGATGCCATAGGCAACAAAATCTCCCAGTCAAATGAGTTTCAAAATTTTCAACAGCTTACTTGTATAGTTACCTTGAAATTAAAATTCTGGAAATCCATGGTTCAAAGTATACGAACCGATTCCTGCACGTGTACGAAGCTGGCGGAGTTTAGCTGGGAATGGGGGTGGAGCATAGCGAGAAATGGGCGAGAAATTCATTCTCTATTAACCCTGTAATCATCGAATTTGCTCAAGAAAATGTCAATTTTCTCATAGAAAATGCCCATTTGCAGACTGAGAGAAGACTATTTTTGAAAATTTACCACTGGAATGGCTGGCTCGGTTGTCGATCAGCCATTCGAGTGGTAAATTAAAAAGATAGTCTTGTCTCGATCTGCAAATGGACATTTCTCAAGACCACTGCAGAAGCCATTTTTGGCCGACATGAGTGGCTAACAATCTTTGAGCCTATATGTATATTAAAGTAGTAGTAGTAGTAGTAGTAGTAGTAGTAGTAGTAGTAGTAGTAGTAGTAGTAGTAGTAGTAGTAGTAGTAGTAGTAGTAGTAGTAGTACTAGTAGTAGTTGTTGTTGTTGTTGTTGTTGTTGTTGTTGTTGTTGTTGTTGTTGTGGTTGTTGGGGATGTGGATGTGGATGTGGATTCAATCTTGCTGAAACTCCACGCACCTATGATATGGATACGTCCCCGCATCACTACGGGGGAAAGGTGGATTTTACTAGGGCGCACCACCCTTAAATACTAAATTCGCTACTCCTCCGTTAATGATAAAGGAAACTTGATGTGATGAAACTTCCGTGGGGTATGCTAGGTGTAATAATTGACACCATTACGGAAAACGATTCTCGATTCACCACCATTGTGGGTTTAATAAGGGTACCTGCCCGCCCAACATTTTAATGAGTGGATCTTGATAAAACTTGAGAGGTCCATTCTATGGGTAACTCTTGCCACAGAGCCGACTTTTCGATTCACTGGCCGGCTAGTTTTTAGTAGGCCACCCTCAAATTTTAAAATCAGATTTTCAATTCCCTACCGTACATAATTTTAGTAGGCGTACACCGTTGAATCGTCGGTACTCCTCCATTACCGATGAACGGATCTCGATAAAACTTGAAAATAGTATTCTATGGGCCCCTCTCCTCATCAGTCCGGAGCCTAATTTTCGACTCAGTGCCCTGGTGGGATTTAGAAGAGTGGCCCACCTTTATATATTAAAACACTACTCCGTTATTGACCAGCTGATCTTGATACAACTTGAAGGGTTATGATAGTGGTATTGGACTTTTCCAGTTTATCCATCCATCATATGATGTCATAATCAACCACGTCCCCTGTTTAAGACTATTTGCTCGGCCTCAATGTGACGCAGGGGTGTAACCCACTGGGTGTCAATTCAGACATTTGGAGGGGCTAACCAGAGCATTATGCACAACGCTAATGAAATGACACTTGGCGATCGAATCAACCGAAATGGTGCTCGCCCTGTGAGGATCCGCCAGGCAGGTGCAGCGCCGGGCTCCACGCCTCGAAGGAGCCCACCCTCGGCTACTGGAGGTCCCATCAACTCGTCTTGTGGAGCCAGGGGACGAGGATGGAGAGCTACTGGCCGACCGAAAGAGAAGACCAACCCCAAAGAGAACCCTAGTATCAACATCATGCACTGGAACGCAGAAGGGGTTACCAACAAGAAATCAGAGCTCGAACAGTTCCTGTACGAAAACAACATTGATATCTGCTGCACCCAAGAGACACAACTGCAAGAAGGTAAACCATTTAAGATCAGAGGCTACCAGATTTTCCGGAGTGATCGAAGAGGAAGAAAGAAAGGTGGGGTGATCACCTTGGTCTGAAACAGCGTGAACGCCAGCCAGATCAAAACCTTTATGGAAGAGGCAGAATATATCAAGATCAAGGTAACAACCAGCAACTCTGTGATTGACATTGTCAATTATTACTGCCCTAATGACAAGAATCTCTCACTTGACACAATCCAGGTCCCGGACTGCCACTTCCTCATTGCGGGAGACTTTAATAGCCAGTCCCAGAGCTGGGGATACAGAACACTTGATAAACGAGAAGAGGACATTGAAGCATGGCAAGATGAAAAGCACCTTTTACTTGTTAACGATCTCACAGATCAGCCTACCTTCTACTCGCACCGGTGGCACTCGACAACAATCGCCAGACTTGGCATTTTGTACAGAAGACATTCACAGAAACCTCAGTAGAGTGGTCGGATCGCAGTTAGGAGGAAGCGACCACTGCCCAGTCCTCCTCTCTCTTTCTGGAAGTATTTCGACAAGTACACCCCAACATCCAAGGTGGAACTACAAAAAGGCAAATTGGAGTCTGTTCGGCATTCGTTCTAGTGAGCTTACCCAAAATATAGCAGTAGAAGGGAGAAACATCAACAATGTGGTCAAGGAATTTGATTCAAGTATCCTCAAGGCTGCCAACGAAGCGATTCCTCGAGGGTTCAGGAAAAACTACCGCCCCTACTGGACAACAGAACTGTAAGCAGCACATGATAAACTAGACAAGGCCAGAGACGATGCAGAGGGTAATCCCTGTCATGAAAACCACTTCACACTACAACAAGCTAAAGCCAGGTATCTAAAGACCAAGCTGGAGGCCAAAAGAAGAAACTGGAGGGAAAAGACGGCAGGGTTTAATTTAGAGAGAGACACCACACAGCTATGGAGACTGACTAAAGCACTGAATGATGAAGGTGTCGGGGGAGAGAAGATTACTCTTGAAGAAGATGGACAAACACTGACAGGAAAGATGGCTGCAGATGCCTTTGCGAAGGCATATGCAAAAGAAAGCAACATTTCTATACCACGGATGCGTCAAAAAGAGGTTAGAAAAGAGCAAAAGGAAAGAACAGACACCAACACTCACGATGCAATGAAAGTTGACATTAGTTCAGCAGAACTGAAGAAGGCTATCCGCCAATTGAAGAAGAAGAAATCTCCCGGGCCAGATGGCATTACGAATGAAATGATCCAACACCTTGGTATTGCATCTCTCCGCAAGTTGCTAGACATCTTTAATCTCAGTTGGACCAATGGAGAGGTTCCTCAGTGCTGGAAGGAAGCCAGAATGACTCCTATTCTGAAAAAAGGGAAGAACAAGACGAAAGTGCTGAGCTACCATCCTATCAGTCTTACAAGCTGCATATGCAAGACCATGGAGCGCATCATCAACCAGCGGTTGCAGTGGTACCTGGAGTCGGAGAACATTATAGTTTCAGAGCAGGCCGGCTTCAGAAGATATAGGAGCACAGAAGATCAAACAACACATCTTGCACAGGTCATTGAGGACACATTTCAAGGCAAGAAGGTGACGCTAGCTGCCTTTATCGATCTGCAGAAGGCATTTGACAAGGTGTGGAAGGATGGCCTCCTCGTGAAGCACAGGCATCGGTGGCAACATGTTCCGATGGACCAAGTCGTACATACACAATCGCAGAGCTAGGCTGCTGGTGGATGGACAATCTGGACGGAATGTATTGCTGACACAAGGGGTGACACAAGGCGGAGTATTATCACCAACTCTGTTCATACTCTTCATTAATGACATTGTAGCAGAGCTGCCCAATGGGATCCAAGCAGCCCTCTATGCAGATGACCTCGTACTCTGGTGCACCGAGGAGTACACAACGACTGCCACGTACAGAATGCAGCTCGCCTTGGACAGAATTACTGCTTGGGCCAATCGCTGATGTCTTACCATCAACAAAGAAAAATCATCAGACATGCTATTCTAACTATCCACCAAAACCAAGGTTGGCAATCTGACACTGGGCGGTACTCCACTTGAGTGCGAGGACCAGCAGACATACCTGGGAGTCACCTACAACAGAAGATTAACATGGAAGGAGCACATACAGAGGCAAAGGCCAGAAGAAAGCTAAACATCATGAGGAAGCTGGCAGGAACAAAGTGGTGGTGTCAATGAAAGGATCCTCAAGACCATCTACCTAGGTGCCGTACGACCACACCTTGAGTATGTATCCAGCTCATGGATGACAGCAGCTAAATCTCATCAACAAAACCTCGACAGAGTACAAAACCAGGCACTGCGCATCATCACTGGTGGAATGAGATCAACACCAATAGAAAAATGGAGCAGACAGCAGGCCCCCCCCACTTAGCAAAGGAAGGGAATGCAAAGTACTGATCCAAGCTGCAAAGTTCAAATCGTTCAGCAACCACCCGATGAAGATCAGGCAAGCACAGCTGTCATCAGGAAGACTTAAAAGATCAACTTTTGTGAAACAGACAAAAGGAATTCAAAGGAAACACCAAGAAATGTTGCCAGCACAAATAGAAGACCCAAACCACACCCTTGATCCTCCACCCTCGGAAAACAAACTATAGGGCATAGCTATTCGCACCACAGTACCTCATCTCACAACCAAAAATGAACACAGTCATGTGAGCAAGAAGGCCCTGACCCTAGCCATGCTGGAAGAAATGTACCCTCAGGAGACATGGATAAGGATCTACACAGATGGATCAGCCAAAGATGCAATTAGGAGTGGAGGTGCCGGACTGCACATACAGTATCCAAACGGACAACATGAGTCAGCTGCAATACCGACGGGCAAACACTGCACAAACTACAGAGCTGAAGTCGAAGCACTAGTTCATGCAGCTAATACCATCAGCAGAACAGCAGACCCTATTACACAGATTGTCTTTTTATCTGATGCCCGCCCCGTCCTTGAGGCGATCACCAAAGGTAAGCTGCCACAACTTGAAGAAGCACTACAAACCATCAAATGCTTTCGGATAGCATTGCATTGGATCCCCTCACACTGTGGAGTCCAAGGAAATGAGGAAGCAGACAAGATGGCAAAGGTGGGTGCAGAAGAGAATCAGACAGAAAACATGGTTACCCATACAGAGATGAAGACTATCATCAAGTCACTCTATAGAACACCTCAATCAAAAGATGCCTACCATCATCTCTCGAGGCCAGAGCAAGTGACCATTTTTCCTCTCAGAACTGGACACAACAGACTAAACCAACACATGTACAGGCGGTTCCACCTTACGACATCGCCCGCTTGTCCTTGTGGAGAAGCAGAACAGACCACAGAGCACATACTTCAATGTTGCAGTACGTATCAGCTGCTGAGAGAAGAGATCTCGCCTTTGTCAACCTCTTTTCTTGAAAAGTTGTATGGGCCTGTGGAAGAACTGCAGAAAACCACAGATTTCATCTTGAGAACGGCTCTCCAAGTGTGATACCAGCAATCGAAAAGAAGAAGAAGAAGATCAACCACGTGACGTGTAGGATAACTTCATAATCAATTACAGCATGAATGCCTCGCTTTAGTCCGTCCTAAACACTTAATAGTCCGGCACGTCGTACGAATTGTATGTCTTTACTATTTAATAAGCATTTCTGTCGAATATTTTAAAACTAATTTGACTTAGTTCATTTAGTTTTTAAATTAGTTTCAAAAAATTCAACAACTATCACCCATAATTTTCTGGAAATTGAGACTCAGAGAGTGTAGAAATTGTTCCCATTACGGGCGAAGCGTGGGTGGAGCTTAACTAGGGAAGGGCGGAAAACTGAAAAGGTCCATAATTTACCTTTTCGATTCGCCTCATGATAGTGATTAGAAGGATGTCCGCCCTTAAAGTTTAAAATCTATAGGAGATTTAGCTGACATGAGCTTTTTCTTGTTTAGTTCTAATAAGAAAATCTAACATTTGATCTATATTCTTCAGAACTAGGGCCGGCTGACATAGTTCTTCAATGGGTGGTAACTTGTGTCTCAATGTACACCACCCATCAAGATAAAAGTCAATATCTCAGAATATGACAAAACTGGGCACGGAATTCTTAAAGGGCGCACCCAGAAACAACCCCCCCCCCCTGCCCCCACCTCCCATTATGCTCAGCGCCAAACTATTATTTAATATCAGAGGAAATAAATACACATAGTCATTATTCAATTCTGTAGCGAAAAAATATAATTTTTCTTGTAAGAAATTGGTTATTCAGAAATCTACGAGAGCCCGGAAGGCTCAGTCGTAATTCAAAATTCAAAATTCAAACATCGAAATTCAAGATTCAAACTTCGAAATTCAAAACTCGACTTCGAAATTCAAAACTCGACTTCGAAATTCAGAACTTGACTTCGAAAATCAGATCTTAAATCAGTCAATTAGGAGTCGTCTTACAATTATGAAAATTTAAGCTAGCCAATCAGATTTCTAGGTCATGCAGAGATAAACCGCCATTTTTTGTGGTAATGTGTATGTGGATTATATTCTTGCTCGTTTTGGTCGAGAAAAGTGACGGCTACAGTGACGGTGGTGGTAGGCTGCTGCTGCATGTGGCGGTAGTGGTTGTAGTGGTCGTGGTGGAGGTGTCGTGCTGCTACTGCTGCTACTGGTTTTGGTAGCGACGATGATGATTATGATGATGTACGGGCGGGTGGGTTTGGTGGACGCACGTGTGAGCGGCTTGTGCTGGTTTGTCTGACTAACTGGCTATAACTGTCGGACTATTGGGTTGGCTGTCTAGTGGGTAAAATTGTCGAACTATTGGGTTGTCGGTTTAGTGGAGCGTCCCCGAATTTTAGAGCAAGGGGCGACGGTATTAGTTAGTGTTATTATGTCTGGATTCGATCCACGGACGCATATATCTGTGAGATATTGATTATTCTAAACCAGATATATAATTCTGTTTGTCAAACTTATAATTACGTTAAAATAACGTAATGTGCGTCTGAATCTTTGGCCGTCACCGGTTTTCGCACCAATGACAACGATGCTGTCATATTTGGACATTTGCTTTGAAATCTTTCTAGCGTTTCCATTTCATGTAGCCTAGATATATTTATTATGCCTTTAGTTGCTTCACATGAACGCTACTACAGATGATCTGATTGAGAATTTGATATGAGTCGATTGACTGATTATTACTGGGCTCGCGGTCGCGAAGCCACACATACGTCAAAAAGGCATATGATAGGTGGTGTACATATAAAAGAGGAGGCGGTAGCTCAGGCGGTAATGAGCAGAGCGGTGACCCTGGGATCGCGTCTCTGTTTGGCCAACTGGCGAGCACTGGAAACATAGGCAATCTCCTTCACTCATTGGTGCCTCTCTCCACCCAGGAGTATAAATGGGAACCCGTGAAAACTGGGGAAGTTAACAATAATAGACTGAAACAAGTACACATATTGATGCAAGGCATCAATGGCAAATAGCGTGGCCGGAGATTATTATAATTCAAGTTGAGTTTTAAATTCATTTTTATATATAATATACAATTTGCAGTAGCACAACACCAAAGACAGGGACTATATTTAGACCTTGGACCCCTACATAGAACAAAAGATAAATTATACATGTAAAAATTACACCGGCACTATATAATATAGGAAAACATGAGCTTCAAGTTAAGTTCAATGTACTATAAAGATATAGCCATTAGACATCTGATAAATTGACAATATATTTGCAGGACAGAGAGAAATGTGTTTATCTTGTTATATTAACATTCAATATTACATACGTTCTGACTGTCATTTACAGTTTCTTACCTTTCCCATGTAGTGCTGATGGTGGTTGCGATTGTAATAATGATAGTTTCTTGGTAGTGTCATATCTTTAAGATGGTTGTAATGGCATCGGCCTTGGATAGGATTAGCTATGGGCTATAGGAAGATGCAGATTATATTTTTGGGCAGTCTGTCCATCTTTCCATCCATCCTGTTGACCATTTGCGTAAATTCTGGGGGTTTTGTTTGATAATTCAGATTCTATCTGGAGCCAAATTATAGGACATATAGAAAGATTTTCACATTAATGCAAAACAATATTTGATGATAGAATCGTGCAATATCAAGTGAGTTCTAGATGGTATTATGTTCGAAAACCTGGTTACAAACCGAGTACAGAGATTCTGATACTGAATTTATAGTAAGTTATTAGCATTTAAAAACTGCAAGTTGCGACTAAATTGCGTATTTCGAAATTACTTCATAGTAGCATTTTTTAAAACTCTATACTTTATTGGCGCATTCATATATATCTATGTAAACATATCAGTGAAATTCTGGAGCCAAACCTATTACAAGCGATATGCCAGGACCTATCGACATCTAGCTGAGTGTGGCTAATGTGAACCAGCTATCTTTGAATGGGGATCTATTGCGAATAAGTAACTACATGGACATACTTGGTGATTGTGATATTATTTGATGGTAGAATCATGCAATATTTCGTACAGCACTAGTACATAATAATGCATATTGAGTTCTGCATGGCTAGATGTTCGAAAACTGGTTACAAACAGAGTACATAGATATTGGTACGTAAATTTTTGGCATTTGACAACTTTTGGTCACTACTAAGTTGCGTATTATAAAATTACTTTACGGTGGAATTTTATTAAATCAATATTATATTAGCGTATTTATATATCTACATGACAATTTTGGGCCATACGTATTACAGAGGGTAGTCTACCGAAAACCATGGATCTGCCAAAACTTGTGCAAATGTTTGCCATGGAATTGTGCGCTACGAAATTAATTCATGGTAGACATTTTTAAGCTTGATACTTTATTAGCATATTACAATACCGATCTGACCATATGTATGAATTTCGAACCGAATATAAGGCAAACTTATTGCAGACAGTATGGTACTGAAAACCAAAGATCTGCCAAGATTTAAGCCAATTTTCGGTATGGAATTGCAGACTATGGAGTTATTTCATTGTAGAATTTGTTTTAATTATGACTATAGCTAGCAATGATATGATATAATATTGTTTACAGTTGAAAGTAATTGAGGCTAAATTATACTTTTTAAACTCAAGTTTATGTAGTTGAAAATCTGGGGCCGATCATAACCTACAGACAATAGGGCAGTGAAGACTGTGAATTGGCTACAATTTCAGTAAATTTTTGTTATGAAATCGTGTACAACGAATTAAATTACTTCATGGTAAACATTTTTAAAACTCAATGCTTCATTAGCATATTTAGATACCTATCTAACCATATGGGTGGAATTCTTGGGCCTAACACATTGTAGGCATTACTAACTTAGCACATACATACCCTTTCTGTTGATTTATATATCTAACCACATGTTACAATGTTATTGACAGCCATTTTGACTGAAAATTCGAAATCAGTTGTCTATACATAGTGCTAAATAATTGCATGCATGGATCTTTTCCCAGTGAAGGATTAAGGACAATAAATTACTAATGAAAATCACACGCACATACTTTTTATCGAATTTTGTCTAATTTTTTCATGATCTACAATATTATTATACATGTTTTACTGTTAAAATTTACCACACATATAGTGACTAGTAAAATGCCATATGAGACATAACAATGGAAATTTATACACTATTTCGAATGTTCAGCCCAGTGTTTTATGCTATAATACATAAGGGAAATGAAACAGACAGTATCTGGTATTGTCATCATAATATATTAAACCTTTACTGTCTAAATTTGGTGAAGAATGTTAAAATATTTAGATATTGAATGCCCATTTGTAGGCCAAGAGAAGACTGTATTTGCAGATTTGCCACTGGAATCTGGAATGACTGTCTCAAGAGTCATTCCAGTGGTACATTAGCAAGAACTGTCCCCTCATGGCATGTAATTTGACATTGCTCAGAATCACTGTAGCGGCCGGTTTGACCAGCCATGTCACGAGGCGGTTAAAATACAATAAGAGATGATGATCGGCCTATATTCATAGTCATCATCATTGTGATTTACATACTTTAAACCGTGACTTCCCAGAATCCCATTTCCAAGGTAACTATAGAGGTGAGCTGTTGAATATTTTAAAACTACTTTGACTAGATGCTGTATGTGCTTATAGCAGCAGCACAGTTAAATTAGTTGCAAAATATTCAACAGAATGTTTATTAAATAGTAAAGCAATACAATTCTGACAGCTTACATACTTTTACCTTCCTGATAGCCATACCTACGTCATTCATTACGTATTTTGACTGTGACGACAGCCTACATGGGACATACTTGATTATGACGTCAACACTTGAGTGACAGGTTTGATAAGTTATACCTTCTTTACCTAAGCGAATCGGTCCATTGCGATTGGGTCTACATTCGTCTGGCAGGGCAAAGCTAACTATCTGAATCCTCTTGCTAAAATATGTGGTCACTTATTACAAGTGGGTGGGCCACACATTACTAAGTGGTATTGGCCATTTAATGATCAAATTGGTTCATGACAATTTCAAAGGTGGGGTCCATTTCGAGCTAAGCTCTGTCCGTTCTTTCAGCGTGTTGGAATCAATTTATATACTTTGATTCACGACTTCCCAGAATCCCACTTTCAAGATAACTATACAGGTAAGGTGTTGAATACCCTGAAACTAATTTTACTGGGCGCTTTTGCTGCCTATGGCCGTAACCGTGCCCGGTCAAAGTGCCTGGTCAAATTAATTTCAAAATATTCAACAGAATGGTGATTAAGAAGTAAAGACATAAAATTTTTACACTTGACGGACTATTCAATATTCACGACGGAGCTAGAGACGTCATTCACTAAGCATTTTGACTATGACGCCTGTGAAGCTTTTATAAGACACAATTGATAATGGTAAAATACATACAATGCCCAGGAAAATTAGTTTCAAATTTTCTACAAAATGTTGATATAATAGTAAGGCCATACAATTCGTACAATTCTCAGTCAAATTGGTATCAACAAATTCAACAGAATGTTGAATATTGTCCGTATGTCCACATGCTGGATCTGTCAATAAAGAGTGTTTGCTTACTTAGTTTTTTAACGCACTGGCAACGCGATGACTTCAATTTATGTGCTAACCTCGCCTACAGAGTGCGCCCATTAGTTAACTTTTTGATCATCATTTCCCCGGTCGGGGATTGAACCGTCATCTTGCAATTCCGCATAGCATCAGCAACCCAGACATCTTTCCGCTGGACCACCGTACCAAGACAAGGAGTTGATATACTGATACACTGCATAATTCATATGAGACTATCTTTTGAATGCACACCATATGGTGTAATCTATGCCCTCACCAGTTCTCCAACACGACACTGGCGGTAGTTGATTGATTGATTGATTGATTGATTGATTGATTGATTGATTGAGTGATTGATTAAATCTCGGGGATTAAATCGTAAAGACATAAAATTCGTGCACTTCATGGACTATTCAATGTTCCTGATGAAGCTATTTGCATCATTCATCACGTATTTTGATTGTGACGTCATCCTACATATGACGTAAGTAATTATGACGTCATATGCTTGGATGACAGATCAGATCCATCCATTGTCATAGCGATATCCTATGCCCATTTGCAGACCAAGAGACCGTTGTTTTCGGCACTTTACCATTGGAATGATAGGCTCAGTTATCGAGCCAGTCATTCCAGTGGTAAATTGTCAAAAATGCCTACCTGTTAGATGTAAATGGTGGTTTCTCAAGATTACTACAGAAGCCATTTTGGAAAGTTTGATCGGGTCGAGTGTTGAAGTGGAGATTAAGAGATGTACGTGGTTACAGTGGGACAGATCACAATACTATTTTATTTCTGATGCAAATGCACAGTCAGCAATTAGCCCAGGTCACCAGTTAATACAACTAGCCCCAATAGTGAGGGTATGCGTTTAATGCGCGCGAGAAATCTAGACAATATATACTAAATCTACGATTCCAATCTAAATAGAGACGCTCTCGTTAATATATATATATATATATATATATATATATATATATATATATATATATATATATATATATATATATATATATATATATATATATATATATATATATATATATATATATATATATATATCCCTCTCGTTAGTGTTAGGAGATCTGGTGAGAACGTGAATGACCACAATCCCTAGTGAAAAATGGCAGCGCCGGCAATGGACCTTTCCAGTCTTAGCTATGCCCCGCTCACCTCTAGCTAAGATCCACTCACACTTCGCAGTGTTGGGATCGATCACCGCGAATGCCCTGACTATCAATTCCTTAAATCTATACAGGTAAGACGTTGTACATTTTGTAGCTAATTTGACTGGGTGCTGTTTCTGTCTATGGCAGCAACAGCGCCCGGTCAAATTAGTTTCAAAATATTCAACAGAATATGTATTAAATAGTAGACATGCAATTCTTACAACAACTCACAGTCCGTCTTCAATGGACCTTTCCAATTGTATCCTTCGATTATATGACGTCATATGACATCATAGCCAACTAAGTGATGTGCATGCTGACATCATAATCATTACGTCAAAAATGATTCTATTTGGCCCGTCTTTAACTCTTAATCGTCCAACATGTTGTAAGAATTGTATGTCTGCTATTTAATGAACATGCTGTTTAATATTTTGAAACTAATTTAACTGGGCGCTGTTGCTGCCGTAAGCAGCAACAGCACCCTTACGGCAGCAACAGCACCCAGTCAAATTAGTTTCAAAATATTTAACAGCTTACCTGTATAGTTTTCTGGAAATTGATAGTCATGTATTTGAGGGATCGATCGATCTCAACACGAGCGAGGTGTGGGTGGAGTTTTGCTAGGGGTGGGCGGGGACTAGTTGAAACTGGAAAGGTCCATTATGCGTTCGTGATGTACTTATCTAAGTCATTCATGACGTCATAATGACTGCATTGATTATGATGTCATTTTACACGTCACGTCGTTGAGTGTAGTTCGGATCGACCGGTCAGGTACCGGCCATACCAGCTAAGCTGGGTACGTGCCGGCCGTCCTGGATTCGTTTCCTGAACACGCCCCCCTGGGTAGAGCTATAAGCGTATATGAGCCTATGAGAGAGATCGCGTTATAAAAATGACTAAGTTCGTTAAAGCGCATAGTGCACATGCGCACGCATAATACTATTTTTGACAGAGCGCATAATTTACTACCAAGATAGGATGACGCTTTTAGTGTACCGAGAAGGTACAATGTAATCCTTTTTAATAACTTGTTCCCGCCAAATCTGGCATTAATCAAGACCAGAATTCGACGGGCTTTCCAAATCTGTAAAACATTTCAAAATCGCTTAAGAAATGGCTGAGTTATCCACGGAAAACCCCTTTTGGTTATCCTCAAGTTATTGTCGTGACGTCATAACCACGTGTACGCAGAGCTTCAAGAATGTTCTAGAACATTCGACTGCGTTATTATTAGCTACGCGCTGATTGGCTGTTGCTCGACCGATGATTGGTTGGAGCCCGCGCCTGTGACGTCACGAGTAGTATAAAAGGAGACAAACTCCAAGGCTCGAGAGCATCCTCGGCCAGGGGCCGATTAGGTTGGACCTGTGTCAGCTACAATCAGCAAGACAGGCATTACGCAGATCATTTCGGTCTCTGTCGGTTTCTCTCCTGTCGCCAGCAGTAATCCAACCCACTGCACTAAAGCAATTTTGTATCTCCCGTTGTTGCGGGAGCATTTTTGGAACTTTTGGATATTGTTCATTAATATTTCAAGAACTAACTCAGAACACGAACTTGCGCTAAGGCCATTCCTGGCCTGAAAATGTGATTCTACAGATGCAGAGGCAGCGATGTTCTTTGGTGGATGACTCGCCGGATCTGCCGGCCACGCCAAAAAGTGGTTATTCAGCCATCCCCGCACTGATGTCGTGCAGGTTTATCTAAACTTTTTGACCGCAGTAAAGTAAACATTGCCCGGTACGTCTTCAGAGCTGGCTGACATACCCGCACCATTAAGCTTAGTTATGTATCTTCATCCGCATTCAACAACCCCCGCTTTTGAACGGGTTGTTATTAACTTCAATCCGTACCATCGGTGTACGGGAACTTTCGTCATAGCAGTAATGTTATTGTATCTCTTGCTGACTACTCGTTAGACAATCTATATTGTGATTACAGTCCTGAGTTCGATCCGCTCCCGTCATGGGCTGCTTGCGGGAATCCTGTTTGCGGAAACCAGCCTGCGGGCACTTTCCAGCTTCCAGGGAACTCATCAACCCATGTCAAACCAAGGGTGACATATCAATTTCGGTAACACGATAGCCCAGGCTTAAAACTGGCTACCGATTATTCAAGCAACTATACTTGACATTTTAAATATCCCGTTAATTACATCTTTGATAATTATATCTTATCTGTATAAACGGTCCTGATGACTAAAAGGCACCGTAACGGTCTTAGGACCGCTAATTATAATTTCTGTATCTGTTTATAGTTATACTTAATTTCTGTAAGGTGTTTTTGCTAACCGCACCATAGTAGGTTTCTCAACCTGTACTATATATATATATATTATTCTGATCATTTCACATTGTATTGATTGTTCTGGTCAGTGTATATATGGCAAGTGGTCATCAGTTCATATGTTTTGTTTATTTGTAGAAAAATATAGGACTGCAGTGCACGTGGGAAACACTATACAGCAACATTTATATATGCAGCACTTTCTCCCGCCACCAACAATTTTTCACTGAGGTCGCTGTCCATGCTATAACTCTATTTAGCCCTGCATGCTACCGACTAAAAACCTTTTCTATTCAGCTCGATAGGATGGGTTTAATGTGATTAGAGACAATCTCTTCGTTAAGAAACACGTGTTGTATGCCTCTTTTCCGGTAGTTGCGATAATTTAGCCCACACTCTGGCAAGGTTGTGTAAGATTGGCCCACATACCTAAAGGGCCTCATATTTCTAAGCCATTATCTCTCTTCATGTTCCACTAAGCCTTATGGCCTCTTAATTGCTTTGAATGTCCCTATCCGTACCGTGGACTAATCCGACTCTGCGAAACTATTGGGATTTCTGAGCGGTGATTGCCAGGGTGTGGTGTCACATACATTTCCCGTGTATCTTCGGATACTCAGTAGTTAGTTACCTTTGCCAATGTAGGAAAGCACTGCGAAAACATATCTTAATTATTATTTTCTTTAATCGGCTGAACAATCCTCCCGCACCTCAGTGCATAACTGGGCAACTTGTGTTTAAACCTAATACAAGGTTAAAAATGTTAGTTCTGTAGGACCTGGTGATGGCTGAGATGCGCATCCCCACCGAATTCCATAAGAATGTCTGATATTCAGATCTGCCACGCCCTCACGGGAAGGACATTTACGGTGTGTATTCGTCTCTCTTACCCCCACCATAACGATAGATCAGTTGCCTAAAAATGCTTTTGTGAAAAGTAACCAATGTCCTGTGACGTTTTATGTGGTTACGGAGTGAGATGTCCGGATTCTTATCCAGTTCCGAGGTCTTGCAAAGTGACAAGTATGCATGGTATCTTCAGTATTGATGTCTTAGGGTATCCATTCTCAATGACAGCCGTATCTAAAGGCTAGGTAAACGCCAGCCATTTGCGGCCTAAAATAATTCTTGTCTCTAAAATCTAAATATGAGGTTAGGCATAATCTCACTAGGTATGGCATTTTCTTTACAACATTTTGGTTAAATATTAGGGTGGGCCCCTTTCGGCCACTACTCTCCTCCCGCTTTCAGCGATGGCGACATTTTCCTGTGACGGAGGCCCACACGAGGCACTTGCCTCTCGCAAGGATTCAGTGACGATGGTCCACGCGAGGATAATACTCCTCACCCAAACTAGCACTAGGAGTAGTGTCCGCATGAGCCACATGATTCTCCGACACTACAAAGATAATTTTCTTTTCAGCTCAGAGGTATAATAGCTTATATTAAGTTAATTAGTAATCTCGTGTACGGGAGCCTCCCTTACGGGGATACCCCTGCGGACCTACGAGTCTGTGTGGTACCTCTGGGAGCCCCACGTTTAGAAATTCATCAGGCTGCCTCTATGGCTTGTATTTTCGTATGTTCATTATATTTATTTAGCATACTTGATGGTGTGTTTAGGTAAAGCTATTGTATAGACTTATGATAATTAGGTCACCAAATCAAATCTTGTAAGTCCATAGATCACGAAATTGCTATGGACAGCCATACTGGTGACACTCACTCTTGGGATGAGACTGTTGTGTTTAATGTTTGCAACGATGGTCACACGGCCCCACCGGAATGATTGAGTTCCACCAGCCTTAGGAGCCAGTCTTTGTTACCCGTAGGGCAGTATCGTACAGGATCAGTCACCCCGAGACTAGAAGCTAACAAGCATCATCATTTGTCGTGCACTTGTGGCACGGTGAGTCGACACCAGACACCGAAATGGCCCGACACTACCCCGCGAGCTACAAGTGATGCCAGATGTAGGGCTCGAAGAACATCATTATTAATGTGCAGCGAACTCACGCCCACACCGGATAGTGAGCTTAGTTCTATAGTGTCTCCATTTAGCGACGACTCCCTCGATCAAGAGGTAGCGTCTTACGATGGATTCCAGGCTCACATGCTCACCGACCATGCCAGAAATTCACCAGCGGGATCAACAACCCCGCAATATAACCTGTTTTCGCCTGTCAGTGACGGCACCTTTCGGGATGCCTCACAGGCGGGAACAGAGTTTAGAACCATATCGGATGTCCGTGACAGGCCAACTCCATCAGGGCCAAATCGTGGACGATCACGACAAAGACCCTATTACGGGCACACTCATAATCCTTCAGACTACTATCGTCCACCCGTGTCATCTACGGAGACCATATGGCAGGGTGACAATCCATATCACAGACAACCTCCCGCGCCGCCCCCTTCAAAACACATCACTATACTCGAGGGGTACACCGCGGCATCATCGGGAGGAATCGGCACCACCTTTTCGTCGGTACATCAGTCATGCTACACACCACGACCGCCAACCGATTGCACCACCGCCATATGAGGAATATCAGTCCTCACCTCGAGAAGAACGTCCGCATAATCTTCATAGTATTCCGCCTCCCGTCCATAGACCCATGCCGGTTTATGGTTCTACAACGGGGCAGGATTCACTAGATTTGAGTACGCACGTTCTCCCTCCTTGGCATCGGCATCGACGGAAAACACCAACACCACCGGAACTACCAC
This sequence comes from Chaetoderma sp. LZ-2023a, assembly GCA_034401795.1. Classification (NCBI taxonomy): domain Eukaryota; kingdom Metazoa; phylum Mollusca; class Caudofoveata; order Chaetodermatida; family Chaetodermatidae; genus Chaetoderma; species Chaetoderma sp. LZ-2023a. Next base: position 49,676,014 of record CM067374.1, on the reverse strand, counting down.
CTGCACAACGATCAGCTTCAGATTATTCGTCAGTCTCCCAGATACTACCACCACCTGAATTTCAACCAATTCATTCTTTCCGTGGTCTTGGCCGAGTCATTCTCCCTCCCGAATTTAGCGGGGAGAGTGACTGGACCAATTATAAAATACAGTTCGAGATAATAAGTCAAACTAACCACTGGAACGATCAGCAGATGGGTGAATATCTTGCTTAGGCTACGTTATGCAGCTCATAAATAAATTAATGTACTTACAAAACATAAACAGAAATTCTGTCTTGTTTTGCAAACATGTTAATTTATTCTTTAGATGTTCTATACCATCGAGTAGGCGGTTTTACAGTACAGCTCATACATGTAAATAAGGAACTATATTTGCAAAGAAAAAGCTTGTTTTGAAAACGTTTAAATTTATTTTTGAGGTCTTCCATACCAAACGGTGTCAGGTTTCACGTAAACTGGGAGGTAAAAAACCTCTAACCGTTATCTTTCTGCTTTCAAAGGCTAGACCTAGTTGTTTCACGGTCAGTACAAGAAAGATTTGTGTAGATTATGTAAACAATGATGCTGAAAGTTGTCATGTGTGCAGCTACGGTTTACGGCAGCAGTTTCCAAAATGAATAGAAGTTATCATATAGTTATCATATGTACATAAATGTTTGGAATTTCAGCTTTTAACGCATTTCTTTAATTCATACCGCCTCTCCGTATTACCGTATTTCCCCTATTTATTTTTACCCTAGATTTGTAGTTCTGTATTTTGCATGCTATTTAAGCAGAATTTCTATTCTAATTAACAAACTCACTCACTCACTCACTCACTCACTCACTCACTCACTCACCCACCCACCCACCCACCCACCCACCCACCCACCCACCCACCCACCCACCCACCCACCCTCCCTCCCACCCTCCCACCCTCCCACCCACCCACCCATTCACTCACTCATCCACCCACTTACAACAACTCTCTGTCATAGTAACCATCACGCATCATCACTCAACACTATTGTCAACGTTGTTAACATCACTCACCATCACTGCCACTCACCATCACTGTCACTCACCATCACTGCCACTCACAATCACTCACCATCACTGCCACTCACCATCACTGCCACTCACCATCACTCACCATCACTGTCACTCACCATCACTGTCACTCACTATCACAGGCACCATCACAGGCACCATCACAGTAGCAATCACTCATTGACGCAAGCACTCACTATTACCATCGCTCACATTCACTCGCACATACCGTCACCGTCACTCGCCAAATCAGTAGTAAATTTTCAATAATAACCTTCTTACCATACAAGGGGGGGGGGGGGAGTGGGGCTGAAGTATGGGTGGGTCCAAAACCTATGGACGCACTATACGGATATAATATGGCAGAGGCAAAACCCAAAACCGGGGTGGGGGCAGAGGGGGCTCACATACACGCACGCACGCACGCACGCACGCACGCACGCACGCACGCACGCACGCACCCACGCACGCACGCACGCACGCACGCACGCACGCACGCACGCACGCACGCACGCACGCACGCACGCACGCACGCACCCACGCACGCACGCACGCACGCACGCACGCACGCACGCACGCACGCACGCACGCACGCACGCACGCACGCACGCACGCACGCACGCACGCACGCACCCACGCACGCACGCACGCACGCACGCACGCACCCACGCATCGGGGTGGGGGTGGGGTGGGTTGGTGGTGGGGGCGGGGGGGGGGGGGGGGGGGGGCGGGGCGGGGCAAAATCGGACACGAGGCAAAAAGGGACAGGCCCCCCTCTCTCACGTAACGTATGCATAACGCGATGCACGAAGTCATTTTAGGAATGTGTTAGGCCTATATCGCTTTATTTTAGAAACGATAAAGGTTTCAGAAGACACACCAGCACAGAGAGCCTTGGAATTCGCCCTACTCGGAGCCAGCAAATACAGAGCCAGAAGAGGACGTCATTGCATAAATCTGCTAAGCGTGCTACGAGGTGACCTCAAGAAAGCAGGATTAGGCACACTCAAGTCAAGAATGGACCTGAGGAAGCTAAGGATTTTGGCAGAGGACGGCTAGCATGTGGAAATTGAAGCAGCAGGTTGCCAGTTCAATGCGAAAGCTGGTCTGCTAACCTGAGACTATTGTCTTGGCGCGGTGGTCCAGTGGAAAAATTTCTGGTTGCTGATGCTATGCGGAGTTTCAGTATGGCGGTTCGATTCCCGACCGGGGAGATGGTGATCAACAAATTAAACTAATGGGTGCATGACTGTCGGATGGAAATTAAAGCCGCACGTTGCCAGCGCATCAATAAAATAATAAAAAATACATACATACATAGGTTTCATTTTCGGCTAGGATATGTGTATTCTGTATAGCTATTTCGAATTTTGCGCGTGTTGATATAAGGGTCTATGTTAAGTGCAGCAGTGTATTTTTACGGACTTGTCTTAAAAGCAACTGCTAAATTAAGATGGTTGTTTTTATATAAGATTCATTAAGGTATAATATGTTACAAAATAAATTATGCTATGCATTGTAAACTGGCGGGAAATGTGAACGCTATTGGGGCAAGAGGGGAGAGTGTTCCATTATGCCCCAACAGAAATTGTCAAATATATGTATGTACTACTACTACTACTACTACTACTACTACTACTACTACTACTACTACTACTACTACTACTACTACTACTACTACTACTACTACTACTACTACTACTACTACTACTACTACGTACTAACTACTAGTACTACTACTTTTTTTCTTTTTTTTTGAAAATCCGACGCTGACGCAGTCGGATACACTTCCCGAGGAACTCCTTTAAAAAGGCTTGCAAACTCCCATAAAAAATCGGTTGAAATAGCAGGCTTTATTAATAGAATAACAATACAAACCTAACGTGTCAAAACAGTGCAAGCTAAAATACTCTATTATCATATACCACAACCGTGGCATAACTACATAGAAAACATAATTAATAAAGAGCTGATAACATAACATAATTCAACAAAGACATTGCTATTTGCACACCGTGTAGTAGTAGGCCCAACTGGCGAGCATAGCTAACCAACAAGTGGTAAAGCCACTCATCAATAATTAGCAGCAAGCTACTGCTAATCATTGATGCCATTGAGCCGATTCATGACCGGCAGGCTAAGTAGATCACATGTAGTTTAACGTAGCACACCGTATAGTAGTAGGGCCAAATGGCGAGTGCAGCTCGCCAACAAGTGGCGAGGTGACTCGTCAATAAGTAACCAAAAGTCACTCATTGACGCCAGTTAGCCGATTATTAAATACCCAACGGACGTAATAGCCTTTATATAATATAATGCACAAAGCAAACGTATTCAAACTATGACTACTTAGATGGCGTTCTGGGTTCATATTCTAAATTTACTTCATTGTAAGTTTTTGCAAATTACCCTGGAACAAATACACCTACAGTAAATATTTACAACAGGAAGCTAATTGTTAACTTGAAAATCGTATCATCTCCAGAATATTGACATAATTCTCATTTGATATTTAAATATTCTGATCCCAAGGTTAGGATATTCGTCAAGATTAGAGTCTCCGAAGGCATTACAATTTTAAAATAAAGGCAATTAAATTAAATTAAAATGGCATTTATCAATATACAGCAAGTAGCGAGTGTGCTAGCTTATACAAGTTCCGCTTCTGATATTTTAAGACATCCGTATTCAAATGATACTAGGCCAGTTTTGCACCATACGTCTTTAAATCTACTTTCTCTCCCATGTTCTACTAGCCTGTAAAATTCACAATGAATGCAGTTTATCAACAATGATCGAAATATGGCTTGTATGGCTCTCTGATGGTTGTTGCCGGTTTTATCTCTGGCCTCTGAACACCGATGCTTCCAGATGGCCCACACTCCTACAGATAACAGGGTTATTAACAATTCTTTCCCCTTGCTATTAATGATTCGTCCGATAGTTGAGCAATCTTTGAACAAAATTGTTTCAGCCACTAAATTCACATATTTGGTTCCAAATTTAGCAAGGAGCATATTGATATATACCCAAAAGCCTGTAGTTATGCGACACTGAGTAAATAGATGGTCTATCGTTTCCTCCTCAGTATTACATAATAAGCACCGGTCTGTACTTGATATTTTACACATATAAGTAAGATGACCGACCCATAGCCTTCGATGGAGTAATCGCCATGCCAGAATCCAAGCATTTCCTGGTAGACAAGGTAGATGTATTGCTTTCCAGGCATTTTTACAGTTCTTTGGCGTGCATCCTAAATTGTTCCAATGCCTAACCACAATAGGAGTCTGTCTCCGACTTTGCATTAGAATTCTATACCAGTCTCTAGATGCCATGTTGTATTTTTTATGTTCTGACATAAATACTAATGTTGGTTGCAACATATCAATGTTGCCACGTGCTTTCGGCAATTTGAACCATACAGCAGGTATTGCATTCTTTATTCTAACAAATAAGCGCTGAGCATCAATATGTCTCATTGATGTTATTCTTGCTACATCTTGCATCGCAATCCATCTACGAGATTTCGGATTTACCAAGTCACGTAAATATTGAATACCATTTTTGGCCATAGAGGGCAAATATAATACATCATCATTATCACGAATCAACTCGTTGCCCCAAAGACGTTGCTCTAAGGCATCTTCCCAACAATTGGGTTGTGTCATTGATCGTGTAAATATGTTTAAGGCTTCGAGCTGTTCTTTATACACATTTGGAATCTTTTGATGATTAGGTGGCAATTTATTGCACATAAATAAACATTCTACTGGAAATGGGTCACCGTACCTTTGGAGAAGTGCCCTTGAAACACTTTACCAAGATGAGTTTGAAGTAAGTAACCTATTCAAGAATTTCAATTTTAAAGAAGCACACTTTGCTGAAACATTAACCAAATCCAGGCCTCCGGCATGCTTTTCATTGGTGAGGATTGACTGTGATACTAAATGGGCTTTGTCCTCCCATAAGAAGGACAAAAGTAACGTGTTGATCTTTGACTCTACTGATTTGGGCATATGAACTACAGAAGCGGTATACCACAGTCCAGATAAAATTAAATTATTAAGGACAAATGTCCTGCCAAAGACGTCGTTTCCAATTTAGTAATGCACACTTTAGCTTGGATATCCTTTCTTCCCAGTTTAGTAATACATTTTGTTCTCTACTAAAGTAAATACCCAAAATCTTTATGACATCATTTGAGCAGTTAATATCCATCACATTATCAGTTCTGCCCTTCCAATCGCCCAAAAACAATCCCTTAGATTTATCTTTATTGACTTTAAGTCCTGATGCCTTTTGAAAATCTGTTAATACTCCATTTAAAATTCTAAAATCCGTATTTTTACCCGCAAACACAGTCGTATCATCTGCATATTGAGAAACCTTTAGTGGCCTTTCTACGCCACGTATACATATTCCTTGAAAGTCATTGCGTTGCCTCAATGTGGCCCCCAACTATTCCATAGCTATGACGAATAGAAGCGGAGACAGTAAGCAACCCTGTCTGACACCTCGTTCCAACACTACATGTTTGGATAGCTGATTGTTAACTAAATAGCAACTTGTTATATCAGTATAAAAAATATTGACCCATTTAATACATCTTGAACCAAAGCCAATATGGTCTAAAGACTTAAACAAGAAATCCCATTCTAGTCTGTCAAACGCCTTCTCGTTATCAAGTGCTATTATTGCTGCTGGGATACAATCCTTTTCAACTAATTGAATAAGGTCCCGTATAAGCAAAGTGTTGTTTAATATTGATCTTCCTGGCACAGAGCAGGTTTGATCATCATGAATGACTTCGCCTAGGACTGCGCCAAGTTTTAATGTTAGTGCCCGAGTAATAATCTTATAATCTACACTGAGTAGAGAGATTGGTCTATAATTCTGTATTTTATTTCTGTCACCCCTCTTGTATATAAGCCGAACATATGATTGCGCCATCGATGTAGGGAGATGCCCTTGCTTAAAAATGCTGGTTGCTATTTCTTCTAATACTGGCCCAAATATGTGCCAGAATGTTTGATAAAATTCAACTGGAAGTCCGTCACATCCAGGAGACCTTTCTAACTTCATACCTTTGAGGGATTTTGTCAAATCATCAATTGTTATTGATTGGTCACAGCTTTCGCGACATGAATCTGGAAGTCTTTTCGTTATATTAGCTAAAACATCTCTAGTTGCAGTTTCCTCGCTTCCCTCAGATTTATACAATGATTTGTAAAATTCGGATACTGTTTCAATCATTTCTGCATTTGAGCACACTGATACTCCATCATTATTCTTCAGTGAGCGCATTAAGTTCTCTATACCTCTTTCTTTTTCCAAATTACAAAAGTAACGTGTAGGCTTTTCGCCCTCGGTGTGCATTTGTGCTCTTGACCTTATTTTGGCGCCATCAAACTGATATTGCTCTATTTCATTTAGTCTACCTTTTAATTTAACGAATAGTTCGTAATAATTATATTCCCCATCATTAATTTTCTTATTAATTTTACACAACGACCTCTGAAGCGCCTTTTTACGCTTTCGTATTTCACGTGCTTTCCTAATGGAATACTGCCTTGAAATATATTTCAGGTCTGATCTAGCATCTTCCCACCAGTCTGTTATACATTCATACGAACTTCTTCTTTCATCCCAATGCCTCCAACAACTTTCCACACATTTGCAGTAGCAACTATCTCGTAGCAATGCTACATTAAGTTTCCAAAATCCATCTCCTCGTTTGACCCAGTCAGCATTGTCTAATGTGATGGAAAACATATTGTGATCAGAGAAAGTTACTGGTTTTATGTTAGTTTTACACATGTAACCTTTCAATGAACGTTCTACATAGATCCTGTCTAACCTTGAAGCTAACCTTCCATCGGTTGAAAACCAAGTAAATTCCTTGCCTTCTGGATTTTCAATCCGATAAGTGTCTAACAAGCTTTTATTTTCACAAATGTGTTTCAAAATATTATGCGATGTGTCATTAAAATTAGACCTAGAGTTTCTGTCTTTAGCCTCGTCTAATATGCAATTAAAGTCACCGCTCATAATTAGGTTTTCAGGCGTTCTGTCTTGAATTATTGTGGAAACATCATTTAGAAATTCACGGCGCAATTGATGAGAGGTAGGTGCTTAAAGGCACATCAAATTTAAACTTGTGTTTAGTACATCAATTGATACACAAATCCATCGTCCATTTGGATCTGATGACGACGATATAACGTCAACATAGTTGAGACAGCGGGGCAGGATAAGAATGGCCACTCCCGCACTATTATCTTGTGATAAAGAAGAAAAAATCTGCCCTTTTGAAATATCTTTGAGAGATTCATACACTTCAGCTTTTTGAATTTTGGTCTCTTGTAGAAAAGCAATATCAACTCTCTCATTTGCTAATTCTTCAAGCAAGTGGCGCTGCTCCAATTCGGTATTTAATCCTCTGCAATTGATGGTGCAGATAATCATAATTTGTAAAATGATGTTTACAACCGCCATCATTAGATTAACTAGATTTGGGGTTTTTAGCTCGTTTCTTAGACCATTTACCTAATTTTCCTGCGAATTCAATATTTCCTAGTTCTACCACAGACAAATATTCATATTGGGAAATATCAGAATCATGGCGCAGTAGACGATATTTCACGCCTCTCGCCTTTACATATGGCACTAACACTTCACCCCCTTCTGATCGGTACATTACCATTTCATCTTTGATCTGTGAACTCTGTGTTTGAATGGACACATCTGATTCTGCAACTGACATTGTATCATCATCCATATCATTTACTTCAATCTCAGATTCTGAGCTATTGTCTTCTTTATGACGCTTATTGCTACTTAAGTAACATTTGGCAGGAGCATCATTTACCATATCTTCTAGCTGACTTAAATCAAGTGGGCTTAGCGGAAAATCGACTGAACTTTCTGTCTTCTTAGTCCTAAACTTATCCTGTCCTAATTTTAATTCATCTTCTAAGGAATTGTAAACTGGCTCTTCTGTAAGATCATAATTTTCCTGCGTGTCTTTTACAGCAACGTTTGGCTCCACTGCATTTTGAGTATTTTCTTGACTTAAGGTTATACCCTCCTCTAATACATGAATTTCATCAACTGTAGTTACTTTAACAGGATTTGATGATTTACAGTGGCATGAACAAAACAACAGCTTCCGTAGCGGTTGCTTTAGAAGCATTTGACTCAGTTGCATCCTTTAATGGGCGATTATCTCTTGGTACTGAGGGATTGTTTTGATTTTTTGGACAGCGCCATTTAAAATGGTCAACTGAACCACAGAGCAAACATTTGTTTCGATTGGGACAATCTGTTGCCAAATGGTCAGTACTTAGGCAGATCCGGCATTCTTTAATTTTCCCTCTATACCATAAGGGCAGGACAAAGCTGCCATCAAGCGTCAATCTGCTTGGTAAAGGGCTATCCACTTTATCAAACCAAATACGTCTTACACAGTTTTCTAGCGTTCTGTCAAAGGAATACGTTTCCCGTTCAATCTTTTGCACTTTGCCATACTTCTTGAGTTCACTCATGATTCTGTCATCTGGAATTTCTAGTGGAACTTTCATCTTCACTAGCAACCTATCTGACTCGATTTCCTCTTCGTTACATACTTCACCTTTTACAACAAGAACATCTTCCAGAAGCTTTTCCTTGACCCCCTCATTTGACACTGTTACATTCCATACAGTTTTAGTAACATTGATAAGCCCCTGCAAAGTAGCAGGTCCCGCGCCAACGACGTCTTTTAACCCATGATACACGTCGATAGCCGTGACACCCCACCCCTTAGTTGTTATTTTAAGGCTTAGGGTACGCTTGTAGGTTGCCATGGTGGTTTATCAAAGGAGGAACCCCATACTACTACAATATATAATAAATATATACTTATATAACCCCAGGACGTCAGAGAAAGAGCTAAACACTAAATAAATAGTGTCCCCTTTTGAAACCCTAACGTCTACCAACAAATATACGAATAGAGAGTACAGTCGTATATTTGTTAGTTTGAACCACTTTCTAAGTGGTTCACTAACACCTAGCTGATTAAAGTATACTAACAAATATATGAATAGATAGTACAGTCATATATTTGTTAGTCTGTTCGAGTTGACCGGGGACAGCCAACTGACTATAAGGATTTATATAGTTAAAGAACTAGGCTTGTGCTTACAAATGACAAAGGAATTAAATCCACTCACTCAAGCGATCTTGCCAAATATAATGCGCTAGCCTACGAACTATAGAAATAGCAGACTGGCGCGGGGAGAAATGTATTGCATTGACCACAGTAAGAGGAGCCCTATTAAATGGCGGAAACCGCCAGCTAAGAGGAATGCCTTTAGAAAATGGAGACACAAAATGCGCTCCAACCAAGAAAAGAATTTACAAATTAAACATAAAGTTTGAAAGGAAATACTAATACGAAATATATGTATAAAATTTATCTACAAAATCGCGCTAGAAACTAGCAAATTCGGGCAGCAATTGCAGAGCTAAATAAACGCGTGCGTTCACTTCGACTACTACTACTACTACTACTACTACTACTACTACTACTACTACTACTACTACTACTACTACTACTACTACTACTACTACTACTACTACTACTACGACTACTACCGCTACTTGATGTGTTTTCTCGCTGGGGTAAAAAGGGACACCCTGTCCCATTTTCCCCCAGACGTGTGTAAAACAGGACAAAAACGGGACAATTTTTCAAAAAAATTATATTTTTGTCAAAAGTATATTTCTTCGGACTCGTTTTTTAGTTTTTCCTGTATAGCACCTAGTCTGAAGTGTGATTAACTATAATTTGTTATAGCATTAATCGAAGAGGCGTGTCTTCAGCATCCAAATATTCAGAACTGTAAAATTCCAACTGTCAGTGAAATTCGCAAGATAATTGTAAGCCTGAAACCGAACAAAGCAGCAGATCCAGCTGGTTTAACTGCAGAACATCTAAATTATGCCCCACCTGTTGGCATGCGGCTCTTGACAGACCTTATGATTTACATAATTAAAACAGGATATATACCAACTGCCATGAAGCAAGGCGTGCTCACACAATTCTAAAGAAGGGCAAAAATAGTAGATTAGCAACGAATTATAGAGGGAACACGGTATTATCAATCATATGAAAAGTTCTTGAGAAAATTGTATTACAGAGGACAAAGTCGTTCCATGATGTTGAACAGTCTAACTTCCAAGGAGGGTTTGCTAAAAAACCGTCATCCATAAACACAGCCCTGATTATCACAGAACTACAAAATGAGGCCAAGGACAAACATGAACCACTATTGTTAGTAACATTAGATGCGTGCAAAGCCTTTGATACTGTATGGCATTCCTCACATTTGCGTTAGATCTACAGCGTCGGCATAACAGGTTCACTATGGACTATTATCAAAGAGATGCACTCAGGTGTCCAGACAGCCGTTAAAGTGAACAAGTGTACATCTCACCCCTTCCAGATATACCAAGGTGTTCATCAAGGTGGCATACTCTCATCCATTCATTACACACACTTCAATAATAAATTGCTACATATTATTGAAGACGTAAATATTGGTTCACAGATTGGCATATCAACTGCAGTGCACCTACATGTGCAGATGACATTGCAATATTGGCAGATACCACAAATCACTTGCAGGAGCTTTTCACCATCGTGGAAAGATATACAAAAGAAGAAAGATATACCATAATCCGCAGAAATCTGCTATTATATCATTGAGCAAACATGTGAAAGAGTTGGACACGATATCACTAGTGGGAGATATCATCAAAGAATCAGTAAGTGAAACACACCTTGGAATTGAACGGTCAGTCTCGAATAAGGAGAATGTTGAAAAGCGTATTAACTCAACTCGCAGAACACTGTACTCAATGATGGGTGCTGGCTTACATGGACATGGCGGTCTGTCTCCTACTGTATCAAGTCACATTTCGAAAATCTATTGTCTTCCCAGATGCCGTTATGGCCTAGAAGTACTACAGCCAACACAAATAGCTATTAATGACCTTGAACAGTTCCAGCGATCAGTTCTTCGACAGCTATAATCACTTCCTTCAAACATAGCATCAGTCTCAGTTTTGTGTTTGCTTAGTGTACGACCAGTCCAAGCTGAACTTGATAGCAGGAAACTAATCCTTCTTCGCAATATCCGTTCAGAAAAGAATACTATTGAGCATCAAATAGCAGCCCGACAAATCGCTAAGAAAGACATCAACAGCAACAGTTGGTTCTCTGAGTGTCATAGTACCCTTCACAAATATGAGTTACCAAGCATATATGAGCTGATACATAACACTCCTACAAAAGATAAATTGAAATCAAAGGTACAAGACGCAATTAATACTGCAGTCCAAGCACAATGGCACGAAGAATCGCTAATGAAGTCATCTCTGAAGTACTTGTGTATTAACTCATGTGCGGTGGAATCAGTTGGAGCTCAGTTGATAATAACATTAGAGATGCTAGGCGTGCTGCAATAAAAGTGAAATTATTAACTGGATCATATACACTTCAATCAAATCGAGCTCGCTTCAATCAGCATAACATGCCAGATACATGCCTGCTTTGTCGCGATGCTCCTGAGGATAGAATTAATTTTCTAGTAACCTGCAAAGCGACCGAAAACTGCAGAAAATCATATATAAATAATATTCAAATCATACTGCAAGACGAAAGTCACCCAGACATCATCAAGAACATTATGGCGACTCCTTCACTTGTAGTACAGCTAATTTTGGATCATGAAAATATAAAGTCAGAGCACGGTCTTCAACTATCTCCTAAAAAACTCCACACAAATTGCTAGGATCACCCGTTTTCTCGGCTATGCACAGCATAGTATTAGAAGTAATGCTATGGATCAGCTTGCACCTTCTTCCCCCTACTAACTAGCTTTTAAATGTCTGCAATGTACATGTAAGTGTACGCGCTGTTAATTTGAACTGTCTTTTAAATGCAAGAATTAACAAACCGTTGATGCTAGAACACTATAATAGAACGATCTTTAGTTGCTGTTTTAATTGAAATCTGACCATATTATACTTGATTGCTGACAATGAGCGCTAAGGTTGATGCCTCGCAAAAGAGATGTCAGAAGAAAAGGAGGAATATTTACCCTGACTTCAGGCGTGAGCCCACAGTGCCTGGAATTACAGATACAGTACACTATGGTATAATTTTGAAACATTAAGAAATAGAACATGGTTAGTGTTTTTGTGGCGTGTTTTGTCCCACCTTCTCCTATCTGAATGAACAGATTTGCACTAGCACTGACAACAGCAAAATATTATTGACGCGATGACGTCATACCACAACAACTATTCAAGCGATGATGTCACACTAATTTTCATGGGAAATGGAAGGATATGACTTTCCATGGCGAAATGTAACATTTCGATATTCGAAAATATGCAAATAATATATTTTATTTTATTTGAATTATACAATTGAAAAGCATCATTTGCTGTGTTACCCTTTTCTGTATGTGTCCCCCTTTAACAGACTCTCGCTTGGCAGGACTGTGAGAGAGACTATAATGTACGGTCTATGGTTTTGAGCTATTAATTTAGCCGACATCGTAGCGTATTCAAATAGTGCTAACGATAATAAAATTAATCGAAACACATCATTGACCTGGATACCTCATTTAGACATTAAAGACATCACATTGCGCCATGCCCTTAAATACACACACCATATTAGAAAAGATTGTGCAAAAGTATCGGCATGATTAAAGATAAACAACCTGGCTTAGTCCATGTCAACAATGATTGTTTTCTTGAGTATGCGCGTTTATCAATGCCCATGTGCGTGCGTGCGCGCGTGCGTGTGCGCGCGCGTGCGTTCACTATAGATATAGGCCTACTTACATGCCTGCGTTATCCTGAAATAAAAATCATTACTTCTCTGACTTGAGCGAGATGATAATTTGCTGAAGACTTTCTCACCATGGAGACACGATACTGCCGGCTACCCGTCATCCCTATATCTGGTCAAACGGTAGTTGTACTCTTAGACCATCTGATTAAAAATATCGATCAGCCCAAGACAAGTACCAGAGCAGGCCTACCATAATATTAAGAAAGAAATGATTCTGAGAAACAATGGACATTTGAAATAATATCAACCATATAAATACAATGTATATAATAGGACGATAAATGGCGGAGAACGCGAAAAAATCCGTAATTGATGGCACCCGTATATTTTCGTCTTTGAACGTGTCTGTAGTAATTAACACAGAATTTCGTCTATTAGACCTTACTAGTTGAAAATCTCCTATAAGCCTACTGTGTCAATTATTATGTAGAATAAAATGAGTTTTTATTAACCGACTACATTTTCTTTGGTGATTGATTATTCCTAGCCCGTTCGTGTATCTAAAGTAACTACCCAAGTGCTGCATAAACATTGCGGTCGACCCATTCCATTCAATCTCCTCCACAGCCGGACACACTAGAGATGTTTTGGTTTCCAGAGCTGGATACGGAATCATTGATACAAGAGAGTTCAGCGAGTTGGGTTATTTTCCACGATTATGCGTCTACCGGATGTGGCCCTCATCCGCATTATACTTCTACTTCTGCTTTTCGTATTGAATCGCTACACACGATTTTTAATGGATTAGACTATCCAAAGATCCGCCTTGTTACATATGTATGCAAAGATTATTATTCCAGCACCCTCTTCCAAATTCTGCCATATAGGTGATGCGGCATGGCACTTATATGAGTCATATACATTTTGATACAACTATCTCAGAAATAACTTATCACGTAGGCCTAGTGTTGAATATTTTGAACATAATTGGATTGGAAGACATTCCTTCCTTAGGCAGCAATGTCGTCCAATCCAATTATGTTCAGAATATTCAACAGATCATTTCTTACAGCGTGTGCAAAATTGTATTAACATGCGACCGTTTCTGTTTTAACCTACTTATGAGGTGTACCGTTACTGTAAATGTAGTACAATCAAATCCTAATTCATGGTACAATTAGGTTAAATCAGAATAGTTATAATTATTATTGCTTGCATTAGATAAACCACGGCTTCTGAAAACTCGACTATAGATTCCAGACATGGTCAATATTCAGACTGATCTTTAGAATCCATGGAACAGATATATCAATCAAGCTTCATTATCAATTTGACGTCATAATCAAATGAAATACCAGTTTCCCCGGAGCACACAAACGAAACAGTTCAAACACATAGTTAGTCGAGGGATCCAACCTGTCACTAAAATATCTGACGCCACAATCAAAATACATCAGTTATTATCATCAAATGTTGTGGGTTGTAGGTCCGACGTGACAAGGACGAAGGTCCTACAGTGTGTATGATTACTGTAGTCTGCGGCGGTAGTAGTAGTAGTAGTAGTAGTAGTAGTAGTAGTAGTAGTAGTAGTAGTAGTAGTAGTAGTAGTGGTAGCAGCAGCATCAGCAGCAGCAGCAGCAGCAGCAGCAGCAACAGCAGCAGCAGCAGCAGCAGCAGCAGCAGTGCCAGTAGAAACATCACACAGCTGCAATCAGTCCTTCTTCGCATTTGACCACGGTGTTTTTTCCTCAGCCAAAATCTTTAGCATCATCAGGTCCAACATTGATTTGAATGTATCGAGTCATGCTTTCTTGAGGTCACCTCGCAGCACGCTTAACAAATTTATGCAATGACGTCATCTCCCGGATTTATAAAAATTGTTGGCTCCCAGTAGGCCGAATTCCAATGCTCTCTGCGCTGGTGTGTCTTCTGAAATTCGGACAGTGGACAGCGGAGAGGCGCTACACATCTTATATAGTGCGTCGTTGGAAATTATGCTCTCTGCATGGCCATCTTTGTCCAGTGGTGGTGCGGAGGTGTTTGCGGTGGCAGGTATCAAGTTTATCTAGAGCTGCCTTTGGAGATTTCCAGCTATTACAGTTATACAAGATCAAGGATACGCAGGTTGCGTTGTATAAACGGTGCCTTTTTGTCAAGGCCATCTTTGATCTACGAATCCATAGCTTCCAGAAGGACTGGAAAGCTGTGTTCCCAATGACACAGTGTGCAGCGATATAAACAGTACTGCAGAGCAGTGAGCCCAGGATATTACTTTTCATCCAACCCCCCAACCCCCCCCCCCCCCCGCCACGAAGTGGATCTACATTTTCTTTAGTTTCATACTCGATAATAGGTATATGTCGTTAAAGTCTATTGATCACAAAGAGGTTTAAAATTTTTAGCTTGCTTGTAGCTATAGGAAATAGTTCGTAAGAAGTTTCTTTTCCTTGCTTATGAAGTACACACCGTCGGCATATTCCATCTCTAATGGCAGAAGTCAACATCGTTGGCATATTCGGTGGTATACCCAGTATGGATACAGGGTGTGGTGGGGTTTTGGGTTGTGGGTAGGATGGTCTTGTGGAATTTTCCCGCACAGATTTCACTGCAGCAGCAAGGTAGCAGGTGAAAAGCACAGGGGATAGGCCATCTCCCTGTGAGGAGCCAATTGATGTCTCAAACTCTGCAGACTTCACTGTCTTGATCCGTACTCTTAGCTTGGTGTCTGCAGGCAGTAGTCCCACTAGTCGCAGCTTATCTTCATTGCAACTGGCCTGGCGCAGTATATCTAGGATCTTTGAGTGTTTAAGTATGTCGAAGGATCGTGACGTGTCAATTCCCATTCTGAGGAAATCCAAGTGTTTGGAAATAACTACTGACACACATGCATTAAGCCCATACAATGTTTGCGCAGCTACGTCCATTTTTAAAGCCACTTTGATATGATCCAGTGAAGCCATCGATCTTCTCTCGGATGCGGCATAGAGTAATATTGGATAGGATTTTCTGTGTGCTGTTGGGGAGCACAATGGGCTATACCTGATAAAGCTATAAATTTAATATATGGAACCATGTCCATAAAACGCTTCCAGTGGGTCAATGCACTCATTTAGCATTAATTCTTACATATACGACTACTCAATATCCAAGAAGATGCAAATTATGAATTTCATAAATATAAAAAATGTAAACACAAATCTGACGGTCGTCTGCATCCCATTTTTGCAGAGAAACCATAGCATTCGCTACTTAGCGGTGGCTTGCGATTCATCGCTGGTTTTATATAAACAAAAAATATTATTATGGAACTTATTTGTTTGATGTCCCGATATAATTTTTAACGCTTTCAGTCCTCCCGTAGCTCTTTGATGTTTTCCATCGCTAATCGCCGTGGCGCTAGTATTTTGTCTGTCACCGTCGAGTTCTTTCCAATTGGACCTTTTCGTAAATATAGAGGCACTTCAATAGTATTCAACAAGACGGTTCTTCAAATAATAAATAACTTCAACGTTTAATATTTTCAAACTTGCCTCTATACGCAAACTGATGTTGATGCTAAATTTCAACACAAACTAGTAACGCTATAGGCTATCTATCTACAATTTGTTGGCTTCTCTTCAAACAGTAGTGATGGTTTAGAGGTGTCCTCAAATCGTGATCTAACCAAACTAGTTGACTGCATGTGTAGATGTCTGGCTTGTTAAATTTAACCCAGAAAAGACTGTATGTGTGTTATTTAGTGGTCGTGCAAATAATGATAATGACACCCCCTGCTCTCGTATTTTGGCAATAAGAATCTTGAATATTCAGAGACTCGCAAACACTTGGGGGTCACCCTATCCCAGAACATTAGCTGGAAAAGTCATATTGATTCTATATTAAAAAATCCACCAAAGTACTTTCTATGACTAGGACTATGAGAAAACTCAAATTTACGTTAAATCGGCCCACACATAATACAATCTATATTTCCTATCTTCAATCTTTATTAGAGTATGCGTCTAGTGTGTGGGCGGTTGTACTATTGATGATGAAATTAAATTGGGAAGATTTCAACTTGTAGCTGGTCGAATTGTGACAGGTCTCCCTAGATTCTCCTCCATAGCTAGCATTTATAATGAAACGGGGTGGGAGACATTGAAGGACAGACGAAGGCAGCAGAAACTCCTAACGTTACACAAATTACTGTACGACGACAAGTTACCAGATTTTATGACGGACATTACACCGACACGCACAAATACAATAATAGAACGCTACGACTTACGCAAGCAACACAATGCCAATGTGCCTCTATCACGATTGGAAATATATATATTTTAAATTGTTTTTCTCAAGCACCATTCAAATCTGGAACACACTCGAAATCAAAGTACAATCAGAATCAGAAATTTCGAAATTTAAGAAGCCTATAAAATCTAAAAACTATATTCCTCCGAGTTTCTACAACTACGGAAATCGAAAACTTTCTATCCTGCATAGCAGACTACGTAGCAACCGCTCCAGACGACGACTACGACGACGACGACCGACGACGACGACCGACAGACGACGACGACGACGACGACGATGATGATGATGACTTGCGAGGGGATGATGGGGATTAAATAAAGGCTGCTAAACCGTTAATCTCCTCAAACCTTTCGTTCCAAGTTATGAGGAGGTTAAAAGTTAAGATTTACCTAATTACACAGGAGTGGGGCAATTTTGAATGTGCACGGGGTGGGCGGGGTCGGAGCTGACTTGGTCTCATTTCTCGTGTGTCTTTCGTTTTGTTTTGTGTTAGAAACGAGAAGACAAGACCTGGTGAAAGCACGGTGGGAGCTGAGAGGAGAGGTCGGGGTGGATGCGGGTAAATGACGACGGTAGCGAATAACCATGGATATGTTCTGTTAATTCATTTATTCGTATTGCTTAATCTATTATATTAATGGCTAACTGCTATCCGATAAGTAAGTATTTGAAGAAGCTGTTCTTTTCTTTTCTATTCTTTTCCAATCTGTTTCCATCATCTCCCCACCCCACCCACCCACTCTCTCTCTCTCCCTCCCTCCCCCCTCCCCCCTCCCTCCCTCCCTCCCTCTCACTGCCTGTCTGTCTGTCTGTCTGTCTGTCTGTCTGTCTGTCTGTCTGTCTCTCTCTCTCCCCCCCCCTCTCTCTCTCTCTCTCTCTCTCTCTCTCTCTCTCTCTCTCTCTCTCTCTCTCTCTCTCTCTCTCTTTCTTGTTCTCAACTCTTAATTTATTGTCTACTTTAGTGTTTCACAATCATTGGCTGCTTATAACAATTCTGTAAGGAGAAGCCAAATCTAAGTTGTAAGAACTTGTGCCTGATCCCATTGTGCAAATGTTACAATAAAATGTGTAAATCAAATCAAATCAAATCAAATCTGTGGCTTAGATTTCAGCCTACTTTATACTTATCTATCTACCTCTGGCTCTGTCTCTCGCTGTTTCTCCCACTCAGTCTATCTCCCTTTCTCCATATTCATACTCATTTTAGAGTTAGACAGTTTGTATCCATGTATGTCCATTTAATTCTGTATGTATTGTGATAATATAGTCAGTGAAGTAAACTGATTATTTTGAAAACAACGAGAATGAAAGTTGCGAAGCATTAGGTAGCAACAACCTTCAGTCAAATCCTTTTCAAATACCCAGCAGGTTTCCTATAATACTCCCGCGAACCCTGTTTGTAGCTTTTCAGAATAAAAAGGGTCTATCCGGCGTAAGCATAAATTTTTAGCATATATTATATATTATATTATGGAAAATTAATTAATTACAAAAGTTCACAAACTTGGTATTTCCACCAAGTCGGTCATTGGTGATTATGAGACTATTGTGAATGCAGCTATTGTGCTCTAGGCGGGTAAATTTATGGAAAAACCCGTTAACCCCCCAAAAAAAATTCTAACAAAATGTTTGTCAGTTGTTTTTTAACTTATTGGATGTAGTGAATTGCAGGAAAAAGTATACCAAAATCTGACCCCAAGAAAAGGGGTAAAATTGCGTCAAATCCAAGATGGCCGCCACGGATCTTAAAAATAAGGAAAATGGCTATAACTTCCGTATTGTTATTTGTAAAACAATAATTTATATGTCTACTCTAGGGTTTTAAGGGTCAAGGAATTCATTGGCACACATGGAATGCCGGTTTAGCCCCGTCGAATCCGTAAACCCAAGATGGCGGTCAATATGGCAGCCAACAAGCAGGATCGTATACCACATGTTTCGTACAAATCCTATATGAAGCCAAAAGTGAAAAAATAAACACTGTGCAAACTAGGGGCTGGTTTTCTCATGCATTGGTTGTCATATTACCCATAATTCTGTATAGAAATGGCGAGGGCGGTACTTTTCTTGGCCATGCATGCGCCCAGACGCCGCCATTCGCTTTTCTACGGAAACCCCATCATTCACTTTTTAGAACAGCTCCATACAAGTTGAAGTTCAAGGATATTTATTTCAAGATAATTTACAGAGGATATATGATGGTAGAACCCTAACATAAAAACACAAAAGATGTAGAGGACTATATATAGGTATACATGTATAATAAGATCTAAGACACGCATGCTATAGTCCAATATATAAGTAAACATGAGACAGGAGAGAACACATTACCAGTACTAGGGGAGGGGATGCGTGCTTATCTTGCTTGATTTAATATATTTTATTATCATCTATGTTTTATTATTATTATTATTATTATTATTATTATTATTATTATTATTATTTTTATTTTCACGTGTGGATGATGAGTGCTTCAAGCCTGCACCAAGAGAGTTGTCCAATTTACAAAAAAGGTTTGAAGATCGAGATGATGCAGTACAAATTCGTCAGAAGAGCGCTGATGGCATCAATGTGACAAGTGTCCAGAGAGATGACAGCATTGTTGTGATGGCTAGTTGTAAGGTACACTCGGACTGTCGTAAACGGTACATAAATCAACATGACATCGAGAATCAACAGAAGAAACGCGTATGCTCCACATCCACACTGAAGAGAAGTGCACGTGTGTGTACTGGGCCTTTCAACAGTAAGTCTGATTGCCTTTTCTGTGGGATCCAGGTGGTCCTTGGAGGCTCGGACTACAGCTATGTAAAGACCGACTCCTTCGCCAGGACCATCCAAGAGTGTGCTCTTGCTAATCTTACGGTCAACCAGCTTCTATACGGGACTTACACTGCCAACTTGGAAATGAACAAACTGATCTGTAATACATAATTAACACCAACCGCTTTCAGTAGCTTCCCGTTCGCGAACTTATAGTTTAAGGGGTAAATAGACAGCAGCCCAACACGTACAGGTCGGGGCGAAGGCAGCACCTAGAACTCACCTCTGCTATTCTTCCATTTGATCTTATTCCTCGCTCTCTCTATCTCTCACCCTCTCTACCCCCTTTCCCCCTCTCTCTCTCTATCTCGGTCTTTCTTCCTACTCTCCCCCACCTCACACTCAACATCCACACACTTATGCACACTAATAGACTACAATTAATTAAACTATTATGATTTGCCGCCATTTTGTTGTAAAAAAGTTTTGAATAATCTGTATTTGTATGGGAGACACGGGCATAAGACTCTAAGTCTTATCGTGCTTCCATCTGAACAAAATAAATCACGTTTAAACCAAGAGTGCTGTGAAAGTCGTTCCGATGACTGGTCTTTCACATTGAAGAGGCGGACCGAGTACTATAGTGGAGATCTTCATGCCGGCGACTGCATATACCACCATATATGCAGTGTCAATTTCCGCAACGGATAAGATGCACCGGTAGAATTTCAATGTGGAACGAATGCAAAGCATAGAAACCCTGGACGACCTAAAGATGATGATCAGGAACAGGTGATCTTCAGGATATGTGCATATTTAGAGATGAATGATGAGGAACAGTTGACTATTACAAACCATCGGGGTAAAATGCAGGAGTTTGTGATTCATGAAGATTCGCTTCCTTACGGCAATAACTATCTGAAGAACAAACTAATGGACCGATATGGGGACTCCATCTATGTGGCAGAGGGAGAGGGCTTAAACGACATAGTGACATTCAGAGAAAAAAACATCACACATACTCCGGTCTTACTACAAAGACGCGCAAAGAGACTGTGATGAAGAGGCACAGAAGAGCGCACTAATTGAGACAGCAGCAAGGCTGGTCAGGAGTGACATTAAAACAAAGGTGCCATCCATTACTGACCACTACCCAAACGTTGAGGAACTTAAACTTGACTCTGCATTGGGATTCCTTCTGGAGACACTGCGAAACATGTCAAACCACCTATTTGTTAAAAAAAACAACCAACACAAAGTAGCCGGTATTGGACAAGCCATAGTACAAGCAGCCAGACCGCGGGCTGTAATTGCACCATTACAGATTGGACTAGCAGTGCAAGTATATCATCTGTATCAGTCCAGATTCCTTGTGGACACTGTTTTTGAGACGGGGTATAGCTCGTCGTATGGTGAAGTGCTCCGGTTTGAAAAGAATGCTGCAAGCTGTGTCACACCAGATTTGCTAGATGAAGACACAGATCTATTGGACTTGTCATTGTTATTTTCTGGTGACAATGTTGATCACAATATTCTTACCATTGACGGTAAAGGTACATTTCACGGGATGGGCATGATTGCCGCGTTGACCCCTGGTAGGAAAAGAAGCTTTCTTGTCAGTAGACAAACAATTTCAGAACTGAACATTGTAAAGATGTCTACAGTTGATATTATAGAGTATCGCTTCGCCACCCATGCTCTTCGAAACATCATGTTTAAAGAACTTCCATGTCTTCAAGATTGTGACATTGATATCTTATGGGAGCTATCATTCCATTTCAAACAACCAGTTTCGAATTGGCAGGTGATGATGCATAACCTTCATCCGGGAAATACGCATCCCGGCCAAGCTTCCATTCTGTATCCTTTTGACAAAATTTGCATTTTGTCCACATTAGAGCCCCTCAGAAACATGGCATTCAGACACCATGTCCCCACAGTGATAACGTTTGACCAGCCCCTGTACTTAAAAGCTGCTGAGAGCATCAGTGCTGCGCTACAGAATAGTCACTTGAAAGCAATAGTACTAAGGCTTGGTGATTTCCACTTGCTCATGAATCTTCTTGGAGCAATAGGTACACTGATGGAGGGCACAGGACTTAAAAGCATTCTGGAAGTAGTGTACGGTGAAAATACTGTAGTGCATATGATGACTGATAAATCGGTTCAAAGGGCATTCCGTGGACATCTGCTGGTGGACAAGTGTCTTCATGAAATGACTGTAAAATCTGTGGCTGACGAAAATCCTGAATTCGCTTCCCTAGTAGAGGAGACACAGAGAATATGTATTCGTCCTTATTGAAGGGTGACATCACTCTTGAAAGTCTTCTAACATCGCATACAGTTGCTAGGATCAGCGAGGAATTTGACAAAAAGAAAGTTTACCTTAGTGTGCAATCCAAAATGAGTCAATTGTGGCTAGGTTATCAGCGGATGTTTGGTACTGCACGAGCACTGATCAAGGAAGATCGCACTGGGTCTTGGGTGAATCACTTGCGTGATGTTGCTGATGCCTTGCCAATATTTGCCGCAGCAGGACATTATAACTACTTGAAGTCTGCATATCTCTACATTCAAGAAATGAGTCAACTGGAAAGCAAACACTCAGATGTCTACAGGAAGTTTCAACATGCCTTCCATATAATTCGTTGAACAAATTAGTTTTGGGCAGGCCTGAGTTGCGATATAGTCATTGAGCAAACACTTATGAGGTCACAGGCGGCTTGACTCGTGGCAGTAAGATGATGGAAGAATAGCGAGCATTGTGGACAATGTCAGCCCCTATAATGTCTGATTTTATACAATACAACCTACGTATCCTCGATGCTGTATAACTGTAACAGCTGGGCATCTCCAAAGGCCGCTCTAGACAAACTCAATGCCTGCCACCACAAACACCTACGCACCATCACTGGACACCGATGGCCAGGCAGCATAATTTCCAACGATGCACTAAACAAGATGTGTAATACGTCGCCGCTGTCTGTAAAAGTCGCCCAGCAAAGATTGTCTATGTTTGGCCATGTGCTAAGGATGCCAGAAGAGACAACAGCAAGAGAGCCTTGGAATTCGCTCTACTCTGAGCCAGCAAATACAAAGCCAGGAGAGGACAGACGTCATTGCATAAATCTGCTAAGCGTGTTACGAGGTGACCTCAAGAAAGCTCAGTAGGCTAGGCCAGTAGGCCATATCGACCTATGATGCTTAGCCAGTCGTATAGTATGTCAAGCCTGCCAGTTAGTTAGACCAGTAGGTCGGCCAGTAGACAATGGCAGGGTATGCGCCTAAGCAAGCAAGTAGACTAGACAGTCTAGTCTAGTAGGCTATGCTGGTAGCCTAGGACAGTGGGTTACTAGGCTAGGAAAATATATTACTATGTAGGTTAGTAGCCTAGGCTGGTAGGCTAGGTTATCGTACTCTAGTAGGCTGAGCTATGCTAGTAGGCTATGCTAGTAGGCTATGCTAGTAGACTATGCTAGTAGGCTATGCTAGTAGACTATGCTAGTAGGCTATGCTAGTAGGCTAGGCTAGTCGGCTAGACTAGTAGGGTAGGCTACTATGCTCGGCTAGTAGGCTAGGCTAACAAGTCGTTGTGTTTGTCTAGGCTAGTGGACTAGGTTAATGTAGTCCCGTCAGATATGTGCATATGACATTGGCTAGAAATGTTTGTTTGGGGTAGAGATAGCTATGCTGTAATATGGTAACGGTTGATATGTGTGTATAGGTAGAGTGGGTGTTTGGGTATGGTAACGATCAGAGTAAGTTGACCATGAGTGTGTGTAATGGGCAAGCTATTGTTGTATCGGTGGTGACGAATTGGTGGTTAAGAGTATAGATATGGGATGGTATCGGTTTATAGGGGTAGCAATTTTCAATAAACACGATTGTTTATAATAAATTGATCTAATATTTGAATTTCGAAGTCAAGTTTTGTATTTTGAATTTTGAATTTCAGATGAGTCTTCCCACGGGAAACATAGCCACCTAGTGTTTTAGGAAACTGGGAACCCGCGAATCAAGGATCCCTCTAGTCAAAATACACATGTATGACGCAACGTGTGTATCTCTGATGATGTACAATTGTAGCAGCTGGGCAACTCCAAATGCAGCTGTAGATAATCTTGATGCCTGCTACTGCAAATACCTTCGTGCTATTCCCCAAGATTGATGGCTGGACAGCATACTCCCCAACACCACACTATAAACCATGTGAAATTTGGTACCACAGTGAGAGGAAGTGGCTCAGCAGAGATGGTCTATGTTTGTCCATGTTCTGCGAATGTCACGAGTCACACATGTACAGAAAGGCTGAGAATCTGCTGTACTCGGAAGCAACGTCTACAAAGCTCGCAGAGCTGGACACTACAAACACCCACTAAAGTTGCTACGTACATATCTGAAAGAGGCAGGACCTGGCACACTGAAAGTCAAGAAGAACATGTAGGAGCTATGAATTGTAGCTGATTGCTGCTGCAGGGTGTTTTTACAATATTGCAGCTGCAAAACAATGTATATTATTAGCATTATCCGAAAAACTGGATATATAAATTGTGTGACGAAGAAAACCGGCCAATATAAACGGTATGTTTTCAAAGAAACGCAAGAGCTGAATCGCTTGATCAATTTATAAACATAGTGAGAATGGTTACGCGCGAATTCGACAACACGGGTGACGAACCATGTCTTGGGAAAATTCATACCGACAAGCTTAAAGGGCCGTGCATTGGATGACAACTATTCGACACCCACCAGTATTCTTGATAGAGAACGTGGTATGGAGCGTACAGATTAGCAAAAATGCAGAATACGCAACACGGGGCGGGAAATTATGTGGAGAGAAATACAGTACCTACTATTGTAAAACTCACATTTCAGGCTCAAAAATAGGAGATTATTCCCGAACCGAATCAGCCAAATCAACACCCTTGTACTACCCGAGGTAAAACATACAACAATTGTAGCAAAATTAATTATTTTATGAAATGCACTCGAATCAGCGGCAGCAGCAGCAGCAGCAGCAGCAGCAGCAGCAGCAGCAGTAGTAGCAGCAGCGGTAGTAGCAGTAGCAACAACAGCAGCAGTAGTAGCAGCAGCAGCAGCAGCAACAGCAGCAATAGTGTAAAAATTTTGGACTATGAACAGCAGTCCAAGCAAGATAAATATTCAGGTGCACTCAATACATAACAGACCCGTCACTTACATGGGCGGTTTTGATTCAGGAGAAGAGCATGTTGCAGTTCTCAGTGGAAATAAAAGACAAAGTACTAGCTATCGATTAAAAACATAAAAAATATACACGGGTAGCAGGAGTATAGGCAATGACTGTTACTTTAATTGTTTGTCAACTTTTACCTCATGATTAAGAAGGATAAGACAGACATACGATTGAACAGATTGGCGTGCTATCGTTGCGACGTAGGCGGCTGTATCAGAAATGTCTCAGGGGAAAAAATTGAGACAGACAGATCGATACAAGTTGCGAGTCGAAACCAAAAAACTCGAACGAGCGCATACATATTTAGGGAGTAACAAAACATTTGCCATTTCTTGGAAAATCCGTTGCTTTCGCAGAAACCAAATCTTAGATTTCGATATTCTTCGTAGTCAACAAAGGTGCATGATCGGTATTAGACAATAAAACAGTCACTGATCTCAATATGATAATCTTACCGGATATACACATGCAACGTGATCATTCGCGAAGCCAAAATTAGAATAACATGTAACTTTACAGCAAACACGAAAATGGAAAAATTTTGCAAAGAAAAACGTCAATGCAAAAGAGTCAGATGTAAGAGGTGGACGAAAACGCGATGATACCGGTGGAGCATGTGGTAGAAATACATCGCAAATGAAGAAGATTACTCGTAGCAATCAAAGATGGACATGTGTATCGTTTAGTAACTGACACATCTTTATTTCATACCATTGTCATCAACTCCCATGAATGAGTGATATGTCCCATGTCCTATGTCTCGTGTCTATGTTTTATAGGACTAAGCGTGAGCTAATTATGTCTTATATTTTATAGTATCAGTCCTACATGTATAATTTATTATTTTTGTTCTATGTAGGGTCCACCGTCTACATAGGGTTGTGTAATTACTAATTGTACATTTTCTATCAAAATTAATGAATTTGAACTTGAACTAGTGTATCAGCAGCATACGTTACTAAGAAGGTAGCTTACTTCTCAACCGCAACAATTCAATCAAGATAGGCCAATTTATTAATGTCTTAAATTGTCAGTGGAGTACGTGGTGGTACTATTTCATCAGCCCAAATAACAGCCACATCATTTGGGCTCTACTTGAAATTTCGGCTTCTATCAAGCACTCCAGACACCTCCAATTCAATATCATTCGGTATGAAATATTTATTTATATTAATTAGCTTCACAGTACTTTGTAATAACAACACACATTGTTGAGAGAGTCACTGAAGGACAGTAACAGTCGGTAATACAAAGTAAGTATCGTGTATCCAGCTTTCAAAAACAAGACATCTTTAGCGCATCTGGCGTTGAAAACCAAGGCCCGAGCAAGGGCTAACGGGGCTACATCCCCAGGACCCCGACAAATAAGGGACCCCCCCCCCCGCAAAGCAAAAACAATTATAACATTTTACCCATTTGAACCTTTTAATCCAAGTATCTCACTTTCATACCCATGATATACGTCATCTGTTGAATATTTTGAATTTGACTGGAAGCTGGTTCACCATTTTCAGTCAAATTAGTTTCAAATATTCAACCGCATTTTGACACATACGTAGCGAATTTATTATGTTTGGTAGTAGTAGTAGTAGTAGTAGTAGTAGTAGTAGTAGTAGTAGTAGTAGTAGTAGTAGTAGTAGTAGTAGTAGTAGTAGTAGTAGTAGTAGTAGTAGTAGTAGTAGCAGCAGTAGCAGCAGCAGCAGCAACCATTCCCTCCTTGACCCATCCGATAAGGGCCCCCAATAACTATTTAGCCCTCGGGTCCAAATAGCCGTAACCCGGCTCTGACCAAGACAACTCTTATCCTACCGGAATTGTAAAATAAACTGGAAGATTCGGTTCCAATATTTATTCAGAACCTTGACATTTCACGACATAGAAATCACAAGATAGGCTATATAAGTCTGTCGTGGAATTGCATAGGGGATCGCGAACGTTATGGAGGTATTTTCCATCTGATATTGATTCACCTATGCACAACGAAGTTCAATTGACTTGTGTTTATTTGTTCTTAATAGTGTGTACGTCATGGATGGCAGTGATAAAGCTGGGAATAATGTATTTGCTTTAGGCATACAGCATGCTTTATGGGCTCAGTAGCAATGGCCTTTATGCACGTTTTCACGAATAATTGCCTGGGGAAATTCCGTTCCTCCCTTTATAAAAAAAAACCCCACAGTTCAGTTTATTCTACTAGCTAATTGACTCGGTATAGTGGGTTTCCGATAAAAGCGAAAGTAAACTAACTCATTTATTTATTAATTGTAAGGTCAAAGACGGAAATATAACAACATCTGATAAACGGAATTTCAATTGCAGCTATGTATGTATTTCATCTCCGAGAATCATATTCCAAATAAGCGAGCGGTCATCATAATTTATTCCACTTTTTTTTTTTCTTTTTTTTTTTTTTATAGAAATAATAGATTCAGTTTGTTGTGCGCTGTTCAAAATTAATAAGCGGCTAGACTAAGCATATAAATATCACCTGGCTGGATAGTGGACTGAGGTGGGCATCACTGAGTATACGTAAGAAATTCTTCTACGCCAGCAAGCCATATCTTGAAACAAGAAAAAAAGCACAGGATCTGTTGTGATAATAACGCATGTACGTATATCTATTGAGTGAACACACACGCACGCACGAGCGCACTCACACGCACGCACGTACGCACGTACGTACGTACGTACGTACGCACGCACGCACGGACTGGGCCATAGGCCAATAATTTGCAGACTCTGGATTGGCTGATAATTGGCTTGAATAAAGCATTTTCAATGAATGTATTGCATATAAGATCATGCTGCACAAATTCTGGAATCTATCGGAGAATCCTGCAAGCCCAGTACATTCAGAGACTTAGACGATGTTTTAGTTGGATCGTTTTGAGGTATTTCGCACTTATTCTTTGTCAGTCACTAGAACGAAAACAGAATCATCGATCTAAAGCGATCCAAAGAATAATTCGTCATAGCGATATTCTCCTACCATGATCATGAGTCAACTTTCGTTGGAATGACTGAGAATGAGCAGAAATTGCTTCAGTTCAGCGAACTGCTTAAAACGACAAATTCATTAAACAGAACCAGACGTTGCTTATTGCCACAGTCTGCAGGAGTGTGGTAGGCTATCCTCACTCGATACAGTAGTCAAACTATAGTAAATCATTGCTCTTTCATCTCTTCTCAAGCGGAGGCAGTTACAAGGAGGACATAGTCTCTTATAAATGATATTACCAGCATTCACACCAAAATGCTTGAAATAATGATTTTAAAATTGTATACTTTCAGAAGCTTAAGTTGTGTACCTCAAGTTAATGAAACGAAATAAATCTTAACATATGATGGTTTCATTCCGTATGAATTAATATATTTTTAGTTGTGAAGTTGAAATAGGGACTCTAATTCAATTCTCTGATTCAATTTACAACTTTAAAAAAATTATATTGATTTATACTTAATGCAATCACAGTATGTTAAGATTTATTTCGTTTCATTACATCTAGTCACACAATTTAAGCCTTTAAAACTATGCAATTTTAACAATTTTATCTTCAAGCAGTTTGGTGTGAATAAATGCACCTTTAACAGGATTGCAGTATTTAGAGATAAAATAACATTAGCGCCTTTGTTTTAAATGATTTCACTGGTTGATATTCCAACTGCATCACGTGATTACACGATAGAAACCATTCGTGCTCGGGCTTAAGTATTCAGTGATTAGATTTTAGTGGTAGGACATATTCTGTTGAATGTTAAGAAATTAATCTTGCTGAAAGATATTGCTGTTAATGAAACATCCAGTTAAATTAAAATCAACATATTTAACAGCTTTCCTGGTCACATTGAAATTAAAATGGTAAAGTCATCGGTGAAAGGGTCACAAAACGTACACTATTTTATAGTTTAATAATTTGAAACTAATTTGATAAAAGCTGATGATAACATCTGCTAGCAAAATAAACTGAATAATGTTAATGGTCCGGCAAGTTGAATGTGTCAATGTAACTTTGCGATTATAGTCCCAGAGCGTTGTGTACGCGCAGTTGTTGACCTGTCCAGAAGTGCAGGTAGGGTTAGTCTTCGTCTGCCCAGTCGGAGAAATGGCACGCCCCGGACAGGCGGGCTATGTTAACATATTGGCCAGTGTTTAAGGGCGGTGGGGCACTCAATGGGGAACTCTTATACATTTTCAGGATTTTCAACTTTTGTGATTAAACCTTAATCGTACTCTGGATTCAATTAACCCTTTAACACTCATATCAGCCAAAAACGGCTTCTGCAGTGGACCAAGAGAAGACTATTTTTGAAAATTTACCACTGGAATGACTGGCTCGATAACCCAGCCAGTCATTCCAGTGGTAGACTTCCAAAATGGACATTTTCCATGAGAAAATTAAAATTATCTTTAACAAATTCGAGGGTTAAATGGTTAAGTTGCACACCTCTTTTCCGCCACAATTCCTGGATAAAACACCGTGGATGACAGGATGCTGTCATAGATGGTTTGAGGTTACACGATATTTCACCCCCACCAACATCCTTAACGCCCTTTCACGTTACTGTGTTTAATTTAGACGAAATAAGTGGTCTCAGAGATGCAACTATATACGAATATATATCACTATGGCTATGCGTGTAATTGGCTTCATTATAGTTATGACCGGTACTGGGCATGTAGTTTAATATGTGTCACTGTGACAGGCCGGCAATAGGCAAGCTATGGGCCTAATGGCTGTACATTTATTAACTTCATTTTATAATATAATTATTCCACTTCGTACATGATCTTCATAGGAGAATATCTGAATTAATAGACTGAATGTGAAGTTTTCATCGACAAGACTGTGACTGACTGACTATCTAGACAAAATACATTGAACAGTCCTCAGAGTGCATGGGTATAAGTAAGGTCATAGTATTACATTCAAAGACCAACCTCTGGCAAGTAAGGTGTTATGGTAACCTCTGGTATGTGGTACAAAATAAGCTCCTCCGGTCTGGAAGCTATGGATTCGTAGATCAAAGACGTCCTTGACGAAAAGCCTGCGTTTATACAGTCAGTATCGTTTATTTCCTCTGAACTGTTATACCGTTGTAGAGATGCAATATGTTATTATTATTATTATTATTATTATTATTATTATTATTATTATTATTATTATTATTATTATTATTACAACAACAATTTTCATTATTATTATTATCATCATTATCATCATCATAGAAAATACTTTGACCGGAAACAGATGTTGCCTAGGGCACCAGAGGTTTCAGGTCAGACTATTATGTTAGATTGTTATAATCATTGACATATATCTTCATCATTATCATCACTATCACATACAATTATTATTATTAGTATTATTATTATTATTATTATTATTATTATTATTAGTAGTAGTAGTAGTAGTAGTAGTAGTAGTAGTAGTAGTAGTAGTAGTAGTAGTAGTAGTAGTAGTAGTAGTAGTAGTAGTAGTAGTAGTAGTAGTAGTAGTAGTAGCAGTATAAATATCAGTAGTAGCGGCCACTGTTGTTGTTGTTGCTGTTGTTGTTGTTGTTGTTGTTATTGTTGTTGTTGTTGTTATGGTGTTGTTATGGAGTTGTTGTTGTTGTTGTTGTTGTTGTTGTTGTAGTTGTTGTTGTTGTTGTTGTTGTTGTTTTGTTCCTGTTTTGTTCCTGTTCGTTGTTGTTGTTGTTGTTGTTGTTGTTGTTGTTGTTGTTGTTGTTGTTCTTGTTGTTGTTACTATCGCCGTCACCTTTCATTCTTCCCTTCTCTGGGCGTCATAAAGATTAGAATTTAACAAGTGCTTGATAACAAATGGCGAATAACATACATTACAACCTCGTTATTGTGTATTCCCAAGACAGAGCAATGGTTCACCGACAACATTGATGAGCCATTGCTCCCGTTTTAAGGTGGTTCAGGCCATTACTAACATCAACTGAAACAGCAGTTGAGAAGGCACTCAACCCGTGAAAACTGACGTGTATCTGACCTGGTAGCATGAGCAATGAACTTTTCAAATACGAAAGTGGCATTATCTGAAAACCAATAACGCAGCTAATCAATTCAGCTTTTATGCACCACCTTGCCATCGATATTGTGGGCCAAGGCACCCCATCCCATATCCCCACCCGCACCCACCCCCGCTAATATCTGGGCCATTATTCTCCTCACCAGCATATTGAAAATTCTAATCCAATGTTACCCTATGTCGCATCCGAGACACAATCGATGATTTTACTCAGCGGATCCTGTAAGACTGGCTTAAAACGTGGATGTAGCTGCGCAGACATTGTATGGGCTCAACTCATGCCTGTGTCAGTAGTCATCTCCAAACACTGGGATTTCTACAAAACGGGCATTGACAAGTCACGAGCCTTTGACACAATTAAACGCTCAAAGATCCCAGTTGTACTACACCAAGCCAGTTAGTTGCAATGAAGATGGGCAGTGACTAGTTAGATTGCTTCTTTCATACACGAAGCTGAGAGGACGAGTCAACAGAGTAAGTTTGAGACGCCAACAAGAAGATAGTCTAACACCTGCTATTTTCACCGTCTTGCGAAAATAGCTTTCCAGTCGTTCTGGAAGCTGGAGATTCGTAGTGCATAGTGCCCTTGGCAAAAGACTACCTTTCTACAATGCAACCTCCGTATCCTTGGTGATGTACGACTGTATCCGCTGGGAAGCTACAAAGGCATGCAGCTCTAGACAAACTTAATGCCTGCCACCACCATCACTGGACATCGATTGCTGGACAGCATACTTTCCAACGATGCCCTATATAAGATGTATAATACATCGTCGTTCTCCGTAAACGTCTCCCAGCGAGGATGGTCCATCTTTAGCTAAGGATGCCAGAAGACAAATCCGCGAAGAGAAACTTGGATTTATCCCTTCTGGGAGCCAGTAAATGTATAGCCAGAAGCGGGTGTCATTGCATAAATCTATTGAGTGTGCTGCGAAGTGACCTAAAACAGGATTCGGTACACTCAGATCAAGAATGGACCTGAGGAAGCTCACGATTTTGGCTTAGTACAAGACACGGTGGTCAAATGCGAGGATGGCCTGATTGCAGGGCCCTGCAATATGTTTCTACTACTACAGCTGCACAACACGGTACATCATCATCATCATCATCATCATCATCATCAATAGTCAGTTGGCCAGATGTGGCAAATCTACCCAGCAAAGCCTGGAAACCTGCAACCTTTGCTAATGCGTCGATGGGGTCTCTGCACACAATTTAACCAGCTGTAAGATTGAAAATGTGTGTGCTAGATTTGAGGTGTGAAAATGAAAAAGAATAATTGATAAACGAGTTAAAATAGCAAGAAATATTAGATTAATTTATCGCTGGATCAATGTTTTCATGATTAATGTTATCATGCATACAAAGCCACATCATGCGCGTGCGTATAAATGAATATATACTCAAAGCTGTCTGTAAAGGACACGTGTATTTTGGGGCCATGAAATAGGTGGTGGTTCTTTAGACCCGGAGTCTCAAATAACCGTAATTGTATGCCCCAAAGTGCATCTGCTATGGTAGGTGACTGGTACTATAGATTACAACGTGACGGAGAGCATTTGTGACTGCAAATGAGGTATTTTCCAAATAACATAAATACACGTACACTCCGCCGTTACGTATTAATATTGATATATTATGTCACAAGCATCACAGCCAATGGACTGTATCGGAAATAAACGAACTTACTTAAACGTGTTTGAAACATTATTGATTTTATAAATACTGTGTGACTACAATACAAATTTACAACAATAATGATTGTTATTGGCGGAAATTCGAAATTTCACCACTATAGCAATGCAGGAATCCAGTTTTAGTTATGCCCCGTCCATCATTAGCTAAGCTCCATCCACGCTTTGCCCATGTTGGGATCGATCGACCCTTGCACTCCCTGACTACCAATTTCCAGAAGACTATAAAGGTAAGCTGTTGACTAATTTGAAACTAATATGGCAGCAACAACGCCCAGTTAAATTGGTTTCAAAGTATTCAACAGCATGTTTATTAAATAGTAAAGACAGACAATAGACCTTTCCCACATTAGCGTATTTTTAGGAAAACACCTTCCCGGAATGCGTGGCGCATACCTCTTCCGGCTGGTCATCGTGATAGCCGACTTGCAAACAGTATTACTTTACTATTGGAATCAGATACAGCGCACTTTAAGCAGGTTATATAAAGAACTAATTTCATAATATTATTGAAGTCATACATCATTGGAAAGCTTAGCCAGTTTTCTATTCATATCTGTATTCATTTTTATAGTTTTAAAATGTAATACACTTAATAGTAAGTTTAAAATATCCCCTATTGTCCGCTTGATTTGATGAATCTAGGTATAATGATGTGTTTTATATACGCAAATAACTCAGTGAATATTTTGCAAAAATATTTAAAATGATGCCTTACTG
The DNA here is from genome assembly GCA_034401795.1 of Chaetoderma sp. LZ-2023a. Classification (NCBI taxonomy): domain Eukaryota; kingdom Metazoa; phylum Mollusca; class Caudofoveata; order Chaetodermatida; family Chaetodermatidae; genus Chaetoderma; species Chaetoderma sp. LZ-2023a. The sequence goes on along the minus strand of CM067374.1, from coordinate 49,642,406 downwards.
TTTAGGCATTTGAATACGCTTTCGAATCAAATGCTTAAATAATATAGTGATTTTAGTTTATCATAGGAATGCCTTAAACTGCGGCGTACTTTAGTGCAATAGTAACTCAATGCGGGTCAGCTGCTTGGTGACGACGGCTTTACCAGCCAACAGTTTTGCTCTGAGCGTTGATTTCATAGAGTTATCTATAGTCAATATAACTACCTCTATGGTTGATTTAGAACAATTCTGACGTAATGACGTTAATGTAGGAAAGGTGTATTCGCACGCCAACGCCTAGTTCGTCATCAATTAAGCGTTCCTGCCGATCTTATCTACATCACTCATGACGTAATTGATTATGGCGTCATCCTACACGTCACGTAGTTGATTATGACATCATATGATTAATAGATAAACTGGAAAGGCCAATTGTCTCTGTTAATTCGCTTTGCTGTTTGTCTGCCTGTTTGTATGTTTGGCTGGCTGTCAGCGCCCAGTTAAATTCTTGGTGTAGCTCAAACTATCATCTTATATCTTAGGATTTGTTCACAGTATTAGGACCTAACTTGGTCACATGTTTACCTATATCAAGTAGCTCTTGCTCCTTTGAGTTTCCGGAACGTGCCATTAACATGAATAAAGGCAGCTACTCTTCAGTAGGAAAGTGTTTCGTGACATGAGCGAGTGACGTCAGACCACTGATATCCACAAGGTTCACACAGATGTTTTGCATTCCATTTACCCTTGCTTCACCTTAAGGTCCTCTCCAGTAGCTTTGTTAACTGAGATATTGGTGCATATTTTGGATTTTGTTCACTATCGATATTAGCCTAATATATCTTTTTGAAAAATAAATTCACATTCCTCAATTTACCCATATTAGATTAGATTAGATTTCAAGGTATACGTCAATGAGTACATACGTTGTTTTTTCATCGCTACGAGTGGCGGCCATCTTGGATTTCATTGTTAAGGCAACCTCCAATCGCGAAAATCACCTCGGAAATGGATTTCTTACTCTCAACTTAGTAGAAAAAGACGTGATTTTTAGTATTTCAGAATGCTTGATTAAAAAGGTAATTTATCAATTGGCCATCGGTGGCCATTTCGGATTTGTCACTCTACAAGATTTTACCCAGCTTTTCACGACTACTGTATTCTGCGGCTGTAGTAGTAGAAACATCATACAGCTGCAATCAGTCCTTCTTCGCGCTTGATCACCGTGTCTTGTCCTCAGCCAAAATCTTTGGCTTCCTCAGGTCCATTCTTGATTTGAGTGCAGTAACAGATTTATGCAATGACATTCTCTCCTGGTTTAATATTTGCTAGCTCCCAGTAGGGAAAATTCCAAGGCTCTACATGTTGGTGTGTCTACTGACATCCTTAGAACATGGCCACAACATGGACCATATTTGCTGGCCGACTTTTACAGACAGCGGCGACGTATTACACATCTTGTATAGTGCATCGTGGGAAATTTTGCGGTATGGCCATCGGTGTCCATGCGCAGGTGTTGCGGTGGCAGGCATCAGACCTAGAGCTGTCTTTAGAGCTTCCCAACTATTTCAGCCATACAACATCAAGGATACGCATGTTGAAAACTCAAAGGCAATTACGTCAAACCTGGACTGCGTCACTAAACAAGTCAGTAAAGTGCCAAACGTATGCGAAATATAAAGATTCATTTAAACTCGAAAAAAATTAATAACGCTGCCAGAAAATGTACGAGTTAATTTTTGTCGTCTGCGCACGAACAATCGTAATTTAGAAATAGAACAAGGACGAGTTTTAACACAGACAGAGCGGAAAGGCTCTGCAATTTATGCGATATGGCGAGAGTGGGAGATGAATTCCATTTTCTCCTAGAATGTCCAGCTCTGAACGAATCTAGGAATAAATACATACCAAATTGTTACAGAACAAGGCAAACCGAACATACATTTACTTGCTTAATGAGCGCAGAACACACAAGACTACGCATAAATATAGCGAAGTTTATAAAGGTAGGCCTAAAATTCGTAAACCAAGCGCGAAAGTAAGAAATGCACGCATATAATAATAACAATAATAACAATAATAATAATAATAATAATAATAATAATAATAATAATAATAATAATCATTGCTCTGTCTTGGCAATACACTTAGTGATCCCCATGATCTAGATAGTTGATTCGTTGACCTCAACCCCAAAGCTGTCGCAATATGAAATCGTGTGCTAAATCTGGTGATTTTACCGCCTTGCTTAGAGCTATGGCCAAAAATGTGTATTCCAGTATGCACTTTGTGACCCCGTGACCTAGATATTTTATGCTTTGCCCTGGAACTAATAACTTCTAGCCACCTATAATATGAAAGGGTGGGCCAAATGTGCTGATTCTACCTACTTGCGTTCCCGATTTATGGCTAAAGATGTATATGTTGGGATGCACTTAGTGACCCAGTTTTCCTCTAGCCAACCGCAAGATAACTATGTTGCCGATTTGGTAATTCTACATTCTTGCACTGCAGAGTTATTGATGAAAATTTGTATTCCCGTATGTATTTCTGGATGCACTAAGTGACCCTGTGACCTATATTCTTTATCATTTGACCCAAAACTAAAAAGGTCTTCTAGTCACTCATAATATCAATCTATGGGCCAAATTTGGAGATTCTACCTCATAGGATTCCCGAGATATGCCTGGGATAAACACACAGACAGACAGACAGACAGACAGACAGACAGACAGACAGACAGACAGACACACAGACAGACAGACACACAGACAGACAGACAGACACACAGACAGACAGACACACAGACAGACGACACCAACCGTAATACTCACACCGGCGTTAGGCGGCGTGAGTAACACCAAACAAAACCGAACACGATACTTCCGGTCAACAAACCCATAGACGGCTTCTCGCTAAAGCAGCAGCAGCAGTGACAACAGCATAACTCGTTCCACCGTTTTTCTCCCTGCCGTGAAATTCCCGTCACAACGGAGATTCTGCAACCGTACGACTGCTCAATTAACATTCATTAATGTTGCTATTCTATCGTATTGTACTGTTCGCCAAGATTCTCATTGCTCTGTTTTGTTAACTATTGTATGATTATTTATGTTTTGTCATCGCTACTGCAATTTCTTCGTACTCTCATTGTACATCATCTCTCCCCCACCCCATCTCTCCATTGGCAACAGTGTGTGTTGTGTTGTAGCTTCATTTTCCCCAGTCCCACACGTAGGGGGTTAGCCACACTGGTTCTCCACCGAGAAACCACATAGATTAGTCAGCGAGTGACATAAAAGCAGTGACTAACCACCACAGCTGTCTCACTATTGTATCACCGAGTGACCACTCTCTGGATGATTATTCATCGTTTTCTTTGTCGCTATGCATGAGCAAGTGACCGTGTGAGTAAAAGTATTAGTGTAAATCTGTGCATGAATGGGCGTCCAAGGTGGAGAGTTAGTGATGAGCTTTTACGAAAGTTTACTGACGTTCTCCGAAAAACACCACGTCTCCATAACTTGAGGCAATCCACTTATGTCCTCCGAAAAGCATCACGTCTCGTCTGCTCCGTAACTTGAGGCAAACCACTTGTCAATGATCAAGGCCATTCTGCGGACTAGAGGACGTCTACTATTGCGGTTGTCTACTAACTACTAATGCTACTGTTTGTCTGAATAGAAATAGAAGCATTAAGACGTGACCCTCTACTGAAAATTTCAAACATTAGGGAATCCAGCCTACCAATACCTATCTCATCTCCACTTCGTTATTCACAGGATACCGTAACGTCCACCCATCCCCAGTCTGACTGCAACTGCGAGTCAGACATAGTGACATTTAAGCTAACTGAAGTCATGACAGAGTAAGAAGAACACATCAGGATGAAAGAAGACAGAATAGGTATCTATGAAAGGTGCTCTACATCACGTAAAATTGTACTAGAAGGACAGCCAGATGCCCCAACAAGGCAACAACTACTTGGTCTGGTAACCATGTGATGAGAGACGCACACACGCCGCTGCCCCACCCATTACATCTCCCTCAGAGCTGTGTAAAGTGAGTGGTGGCGAGTGAAGCAACACTTATGGCCCGGCTGTCGAAACTATTATGTGACAGTTGTCAGTGGCAGTGATTTCATCTGCTAGGGAGTCTGCTTGTTGAATAGTAAGATCTTTTAAGCGTTCCCACTTTGACAGATGCGCAGCCGTAGTGGTTGCTGCTCTGTTGATAGCTTTACTTTACACACCCGTCAGCATACCTAGTTCAGTTGTTGTTCCATTTGACAACTCCTAAGGTCGTACGTGACTCTACACTCTTGACTTGTACATTATGTAGAGATGGTTCATCTGAAGGCATGCAACGGTTTGCTTTATGGACTGGATAACTATTAGGGGGTATAAATATCCTAACTTGAGAAATAAGCCAGCGACAGTAACAACTTCAAGTCAAAGATTGCCAAAATATCCAACAGCTTTTATGTACGATTGCTTTTAAATTGACTGACTGGTATTTCATGGATTGATATTTATATTCGTGTGTAAATAGGGCCGTTATTCCTGATCAAATTGACATCTTTAGCCTTAAGCAATAATTTGTAATGCATTTCTTTTTTAATAATTGTAGGCTTTGCTTTTTTTCAGGCAGAAGTTATGTCAGCATACGCATTGGAATGGAATGGATGAAGAGATTATGAACGTATGGAAGATAGATATTAGCAGCAGCACAATCAGCAAATGCAAAATGAATTGCTTGTTATTAGGGATGCTCAAATAAACATATTGTATTCTGAAAACTTGATGGAATAGAGAGTAGACCACAGCATTTTGACACACCTTGTGCACTGTTCGCATAGTGTTGAGCACTCTATCCCTAGCATCATTATAATGTATTGGAAAAATAGAACAGACAATTCAACACAGAACAGTACAGTTGTTCCAGTAGCTTCATGGCCTGGACTTGGTCCCGGCTATATAACCTTTTATGTCATCATTATTATTACGACGATTTTTGGAAATGTACTAGTTGTAGTGTCTGTTATTCGGTTTCGCCGGTTACGCACGAGAACAAACTCCCTGATTTTGAGTTTGTCAGTCGCAGATATGGCCGTGGCCATAATGGTTATGCCTTTTGCACTGTATTATGACATGAATGGAATATGGCCATATGGATGGCGACTCTGCTCGTTTTTTCGCTCATGTGACATTATGTGTTGTACTGCCTCTCTATTGACGATCTGTTGTATTGCGCTTGACCGATACTTTGCTATAAAAAATCCACTCAGTTATCACCACAAGATGACCATAGGGAGGATAGTGGCAATGATATCATGTACATGGATTATTGGATTCATGATATCATTTGCACCAATCTACACAGGATGGTATGCCATTGATCAATCAAGCATTCATCGAGATGACATAATGACATGCGATCTCATTGCCAATGCTGCGTTTGCCATCATTGCTAGTGTGGTAGCATTCTGGTTTCCTTGCTGTCTCATAATGGCTGCGTATCTTTACATATTGCGGATCGCTAGTGAGCAAGCACGGAAAATCAAATCCCTGAATTCACAGCGTTCTCAAGCAACAACTGATGACAAACAGACATGGAAGCGATTCATCAAAGAACGCAAAGCACTAAAGACACTGGGACTTCTGATGGGTGTCTTTCTGATCTGCTGGACGCCATTCTTTATAATGTTTCTTGTTTTAACTTTTTGTGGCACATGTACGATGTCATTTGAGGTCATTTCCTTTATTACCTGGCTCGGTTATCTAAATTCGGCGCTGAATCCAATACTTTATGCGGTCTTCAACAAAGACTTCCGTGCAGCATTTAAAGCCAGTCTCATGTGTCATAGAATGGGCCAGGCAGAAATATTTCCACAGACGAGCGTTGTGCACAGTAGTGCATGGAATACTAATCAGTAGTGTGGCTTAGTTGATGGTTATCTTACGGATCAAATTCTAAGCTGCCTGTAGAGATTCATACGTTCCCCGGCCAACTAAATTGATAACAAACCAATATCATATCCATTTAGTTGGCCTAGGAATGTATGGATCTCTACAGGTCACTTAGAAATTGATATATATATATATATATATATATATATATATATATATATATATATATATATATATATATATATATATATATATATATATATATATATATATATATATATATATATATATATATATATATATATATATATATATATATATATTGATAATTGCACCCATGCAGTGAAAATTGGAATGAGTTTCTTTTGATATATATAATTTAAATTATGTAACATATCGCTAAGAGATGTATTTTGCCTACGACTGAACGTGACAGAACCTAGAATGGTGTAAGATAAAGTATAAGGAATTAACGTTAAAGAAACTCGTGAGTGATCGTGATCCAATTGAAGTATTTCTCATGATCGTACTATTGATACGTGTAAACTGTAATTGTACAACGCATACAATTGTTCAGTCAAGGCAGACATAATGCGCAGCGTCATTTCTCTCAAGTCAATGAGCAATGGTGAGCGATAGCTATTTGAGCTGTACATACAGAATGTGTATCCCATTCTGATGCAATATAAGCACATTCTACATCCTGCCATGCTTAAGGAAATCTAATAATCTACTATATTGAATGAGTTAAACTGTGTGACATAATGAGTTTAATCTATTGGATATTTGTTAGTATTGTCTACATTATAATTGACAAACTGATTGTCATCTTTAATGTAGTTGTCTCTTTTGCAGTACCGGTAGTCTCTCTCTCTCTCGCTCTCTCTCTCTCTCTCTCTCCCTCTCTCTCACTCACCACTCACTCACTCACTCACTCACTCACTCACTCACTCACTCACTCACTCACTCACTCACTCACTCACTCACTCACTCACTCACTCACTCCCTCCCTCCCTCCCTCCCTCCC